>PVJI01017247.1:0-34910 GCA_004026765.1 Micronycteris hirsuta | reverse complement strand
ATCTACAAATGAATGGATCAAGAAACTATGGTACATTTACACAATGGAATTCTACGCAGCAGAGAGGAAGAAGGAGCTTATACCTTTTGCAACAGCATGGATGGAACTGGAGAGCATTATGCTAAGTGAAGTAAGCCAGGCAGTGAGGGACAAATACCATATGATCTCACCTTTAACCGGATCATAACCAACAAAAGCATAAAGCAAGCAAAACATAACCAGAGACACTGAAATTAAGAACAGTCTAACAATAGACAGGGGAGGTGGGGAGGGGACAATGGGGAGAAGAGTTTTCAGGAATCACTGTAGAGGACACATGGACAGAACTAAGGGGGAGGAGGGAGGCTGGGTTGGTGGGACAGGAGGGGAAGGGAGGGGGAGGGGAGAGGCTGGAAAGAACTGTAATTAAACCAAAAAACTAATAAAAAAATAAATAAATGAAAAAATAATAATAATACAAATATACAATAACTTGCAACTTCTCTGGAATAGCCAAGTGAAATTTGTCTCACTGTCTCAGTTGTTGGGATGACCTCTCTTTGGGTCTAACTACGGTCCTTTCATAGCTCCAGGTTTTATTGTCTCACTTATTGGAATTTAAAAAAGAAAAAATAAAGGAAGGAAGGAAGAAGGAATACAAAAAGGAAGTAGGAAAGAAAGGAAGTAGAGATTTAAAAAAAAAATGCCTCTTGCTGGCTTTAAACTGGCCAAGCCTGTTCTGCTGGTCTGTGGTTGCAGCAGGCTAAGGGGGAATTGGTGTCTCTTCTTTCCTGAGCCACAGTTTGCAGTTGCCCAGCCTCCAGCCCAGTTCCTCAGTTTGCTGCCAGGCCCTCAGTGCCCTTTTGTGCCCAGCCTATGCCTTCAGTGCACCAGTTGCGCTGTCTTTGAGGTGCACCAATTAGGGGCAATTCACATACCACCTTCTCACTCTTTGCTGTCCTAGATGCTAGGGAGTCTCAGAGTTTCTTCAGGGTAGTTCAGCCCACACACTGGGTTAAGTCTTTATGGGGTTGCTGACTCCCTGAGCCCTGCATCTCTCCTCTGAGGGGGGCATCTCCACCTTTTTCTTAGAGAGCCATTTGGCCCTGAAGGGTGGGGGTGCTGCAGTGGCTGCAGCTGTAGATGCGGCCTCCTCTACTGCTGTGCCCATGGCACTGCGGTTGGGTGCGAGGTGCCTCTGGGCAGCGGGGTCAGGCTCGCTACATCCTGGGGCTGTGAGTGTGAGTGCTCAGCCTCTGCTGCTGCAACAGGAGCACAGCCCCTGTGGGCAAGGGTCGGGGTAGGGGCTCTGGAGGCAGGGCTAGCTGCTGCGGGAGAATTACCTAAACAGTGGCTGCATGCCTCTTTTTTTCCTTTTTCTTTTTGAAAAATGCCTCCTGGTCAAGCTTACTGCTCCAAACAAGTGCCTGGCCTATTTCACAGCCCAACTCTCCAACTAGACCAGGGACTATCCAGGTCAGGGCCCTTCAGAATCCAACTCTCAACTCTCCATAGCCGATGTCCACAGTCTCAGTGGGTACACCACTGCCTCTGTGTGTTTGCCACTTTGTCTTTATTCACCCCCTGCAACTTCCAGCATCCAGGCCCCTCCTGGTGCTGCTCAAACCTTGTTTAGCCAAGGAGGGAGCTATTGACCTGGTCTCTCCCAAGAATCCTGAGGCAGACTTGGCAGGCGCCAGGCCTGTGTCTGCAGCTGCCCTCGTCCTGTGTTGGGCCCAGGGACCTTACTGTCCTGAAGCATTCTCCTTACCATCTAATTTTTCTATGTCTTCTACAGTTTTGGGCCTTCAATCTTCACATATGCTGGGATACCTTTGGCTAGTCACTCTGTTCCTCAGAAGTTCAGCTAGGTGTTTCACCCGTGCACAGGGGGAAATGGAATCTGCTCCCACATATCTCACCACCATCTTCTGGTCCATGGTGTACTATTCTGATTGGCAATAATTCCTGGCTTTCTAAAGAAACTTTACTGTGCTAAAAATTGGTAAAGAAATCTTGACAGCCGTGGCAAGATGGCTCATTTGATTGGAGCATAGACCCATACATCATAAGGTTGCAGATTTGATCTCCTGTCAGGGAAAGAGTTAGGGGCATATGGGAGGCAACCTATTGATATTTGTCTCATCAATGTTTGTCTCCCCTCCTCCTACTCTCTCTCTCTTCCTCCCTCCTTCCCTTTCTTTCTCTCTAAATTTTTAAAGGTAATCTTTATTGTATTTTTTCCATTGCTATTTAGTACTCACGTCACCCTCTCTCCAGCAATAACCTCACTGTTGTCCATGTCCATTAGTCCTTTTTCCTTTTGGATCCATCTTTTTACCATCTAACTTCCCCATCACAGCTGTCATCCTGCTTTCTATGAGTCTGTCAACATTTTCCTTGTTAGTTCCGTTTGTTCATTTGATTCCACGTATGAGTGAAATCATATGGCATCTGTCCATCTCTGACTGGCTTATTTCATTTAGCATAACATTCTCTGGGTCCATCCATACTGTGGAGAAGAGTAAAATTTTCTTCTTTTTTACACCTGAGTAGTATTCCACTGTGTAAATATCCCATCGTTGTTTTATCCACTCACTGGGGCTGCTTCCATGTCTTGGCAATTGTAAATAACACTGTAATGAACATAGGGGTGCTAATGTTCTTTCCAATTAGTGTTTTGGGTTCCTTTGGATATATTCCCACAAGTGAGAGCACTGGGTCAAAAGGCAGATACATTTTTTATTTTTTAGGTATCTCCATGCTGCTTTTCACAGTGGCTTCACCAGTCTGCATTCCCACTAACAATGCAAAAAATCACTTTTCTCCACATCCTCACCAGCACTTGTTTGCTGATTTATTGATGACAGCTATTGTGACAGGTGTGAGACGATATCTCATTGTGGTTTTAGTGTGCATTTCTTTGCTGATTACTGACATTGATCATCTTTCCATATACCTGTTGGCCATCTGTATGTGCTCTTTGGATGTGTCTGTTCAGGTCCTTTGACCGTTTTTAAAAAAACATTGAGTTGTTTGGTTTTTTTTTTTTGTGTGTGTGTGTGTTGAGTATTGTAATTCCTTTATAAATTTTGGATTCTAACACCTTATCAAGTATCATCAAACATGTTCTCTCATTCAGTGGGTTGTATTTTTATTTTGTTGATGATTTGCTTTGCTGTGTGAACTAAAATCTTTTTAGCTTGATATAGTTCCATTTGTTTATTTTTTTCTTTCATTTCCCTTGCCTGGGGAGATATATCTGATAAAATATTGCTATGAGCAATGGCTGAGATTTTGCTGCCTATATTTTATGCTATAATTTCTAGCATTCTGGGTCTAGCACTTAAGTCTTTGATCCATTTAGAATTTATTACTGTGTGTGGTGTAAGAAGGTTGTCTAGTTTCATTTTTCTGCACCTATCTGTCCAATTTCCCCAACAGCATTTATTGAATAAACTATTTTCAGCCCATTGTATGTGCTTGCTATTTCTGTCAAATATGAATTGACTATAAAAGTGTGGTTTCATTTCTGGGTTCTCTATTCTGTTTCATTGATATGTATCTGTTTTTATACCAGTACTAGCTGTTTTGATTACTATGGCCCTATAGTATGTTTGATATTAGGTAGTGTGATTCCTCCAACTTGGTCTTTCACAGAATTGCTGTTTTCATGCAGATCTTTTGGGGTTCCATACAAATTTTTGAAATATTTGTTCTAGTTCTGTTAACTACATCATTCATATCTTAATAGTAATTACATTGAATGCATAGATTGCTATGGGTAGTATGGACATTTTTATGATGTTACTTCTTCCTATCCATGAACATGCTGTGCACTTCCATTTATTTGTACCTTTTTCAATTTCTTTCTTCAGTGTCTTTTAATTTTCTGAGTACAGATCTTTTACATCCTTGATTATGCATATTCCTAGGTAGTTTTTGTAGCAATTATGAATGGGATTGTTTTCTTAATTTCCATTTCTGTTATTTTGTTATCGACGTATAAAAATGCAACTGATTCCTGGATATTAATTTTGTGTGCTGCTACTTTGCTGAATTCATTTATCAGTTCTAGTAATTTCTTGGTGGAATCTTTTGGGCTCTCTATGTACAGTCTCATGTCATCTGCAAATAATGACAGTTTTACTTCTTCTTTTCCAATGTGGATGGTTTTTATTTCTTCTTCTTCTCTGATTGCTGTGGCTAGCACTTCCAATACTATATTGAATAAGAGAAGTGAAACAGATATCCCTGTCTTTTTTTCATTCTTAAGGAAAACTCCTGTAGTTTTTGCCATTGAGTATGATGCTGGCAGTGAATTTGTTATATATGGCCTTTATCATGTTTGTGTATGTCCCCGATAATCCCTCTTTGATGAGAGTTTTTATCATAAAATGATGCTGGATTTTATCAAATGCTGTTTCTGCATCTATGATCATGTGGTTTTTATCCTTCATTTATTTTTGTGGTGAATCATGTTTATTGATTTGAGAATGGTGTACCAAACTTGCATTACTGGGATGAATCCCACTTGATAATCAAGGTATATGATCATTTGGATGCATTGCTGTATTCCAGAGGTGACTAACCCACAGCCCATGGGCTGCACACAGCCCAGAATGGCTATGAATGTGGCACAACACAAAATCGTAAGTTTACTTAAAATCTTTTTTCTTGCTCATCAGTTTTCCTTACTGTTTGTGTATTTAATGTGTGGCCCAAGGCAACTCTTCTTCTTCCAGTGTGGCCCAGAAATGCCAATAGGTTGGACATCCCTGCTCAGTTTGCTAACATTTTGTTAACGATTTTAGCATCTATGTTTATCAGCGATATGGGCCTATAATTTTCTTATCTTTTTCTTTTTTACTTTAAAAATACCTTTATTGTGATATGGTGTTTCTTGTTTACTTAGGTTAAGTGCATATCAATTGAATATGTTGCTCTACTTTCACAAAAATTCACTTTTAATTCTCTTCTGAACAAAAATCTTATATATTTATTATCATTCTTCCCTTTTTCAGCATAAATCACTTCTAAATAATATACTTTAAATAGACCTGAATTTATTCTTCCTTTGAGCCTTTTAAACACATTCAACAAACAGAATATATGGAAAGTTAAATGACAATTTTGTCAAAGTTGACAAAGATGATCTTACCTTCTAAATTTGATTTCCTTGATGTAAATAATAAATTTGTACTTCAAAACAATTAAACTTTGTAAGAAAATCTGAAAATATAATTTCAAGGCAATAATTCAATAGAAATGCCAAACTAGAAATCCTTTAACCTTGTGTAAATTTGATTATGTTATTTATTTATGTTAAAATACAGTTGTCTACATTTACCTCCCACTACTCCCCCCCACCCCAGCCATCCCCACCTCTCTCCCTGCTTCAACCACCCCTTGGTTTTCTCCATGTTTCCTTTATAGCTGTTCCTGAAAACCTTCCCCTCTTCCTCCCCATTGTCCCCTCTCTCCTACTCTCTGGTTACTGTCAGATTGTTCTTAATTTCAGTGTCTCTGGCTTTATTTTGCTTGCTTGTTTGTTTTGGTGATTAGGTTCCACTTGAAGGTGTCATTATATGGTATCTATCTTTCACTGCCTGGCTTATTTCACTTAGCACAATGCTCTCCAGTTCCACTCATGCTGTCACAAAGGGTAGGAGCACCTTCTTTCTTTCTTCTGCATAGTACTCCATTGTGTAAATGTACCATAATTTTTTGATCCATTTATTTACTGATTGACACTTAGGTTACTTCCAGCACTTGGCTATTGTAAATTGTGCTGCTATGAACATTGTATTGCATAGGTTCTTTTGGATTGGTGTTTCAGGGCTCTGAGGGTACAATCCCAGCAGTGGAATTGCTGGGTCAAAGGGAAGTTCCATTTTTAGTTTTCTGAGGAAATTCCATACTGTTTTCCACAGTGGCTTCACCAGTCTGCATTCCCACCAATAGTGCACTAGGATTCCGTTTTCTCCACAATCCTGCCAGCACTTATTGCTTGTTGATTTGTTTATGATGGCCATTCATAATCAAATTCCCCACTGTGAAGTGGTATCTCATTGTGATTTTAATTTGCATCTGTCTGATGGCTAGTGATGCTGAGCATCTTTTCATAAGTCTCTGGGCTCTCTGTATATCCTCCTTGGAAAAATGTCTTTTCAAGTGTTTTGCCCACTTCTTTTTTTTTTTTTTTTGTCTTCCTGGAGTGGAGTCATGTGAGTTATTTATATATTTTGGAGATCAAACCCTTGTCCGAGATATCATTGGCAAATATGTTTTCCCATAGAGTTGGTTCTCTTTTCATTTGAATGCTGTTTTCTTTAGCTGTACAGAAACTTTTTAATTTGATAAGGTCCCATTTACTTATTCTGTCCTTTACATCCCTTGCTCTAGGGGAACATATCAGTAAAAACATTGCTGAATGGAATGTCTCAGATTTTCCTGCCTACATTTTCTTCTAGGACTTTTATGGTGTCAGGACTTATATTTAACTTTTTATCCACCTTGACTTTATTTTTGTGTATGGTGTAAGTTGGTGCTCGAGTTTCTTTTTTTTTCATGTAGCTGTGCAGATCTCACAACACCTTTTTTTCAAGAGACTATCTTTACTCCATTTTATGCTTCTTTCCCCCTTTTCAAATATTAATTGACCGTAAAGACTTGGGTTTATTTCTTGGCTCTCTATCCTTTTCCATTGGTCTATGTGTCTGTTCTTATGCCAGTACCAGGCTGTTTTGATTACAGTAGCCTTGTGATACAGTTTGATATCAGGTATTATGATCCTTCCTTCTTTATTCTTCTTTCTCAAAATTGCTGCAGCTATTCGGGTTCATTTATGATTCCATATAAATTTTTGAAGGGTTTGTCCTATATCTGTGAAATATGGCATTGGTACCTTAATAGGGATTGCATTGTATCTATAAATTGCTTTGGGTAGTATGGGCATTTTGACGATGTTAATTCTTCTGATCCATGAACATGGTACATGCTTCCATTTATTTGTGATTTCTTTCATTTCTTTCTTCAGTGTTGTGTAGTTTTTTTAGTACTGGACTTTTACCTCCATGGTTAGGTTTATTCCTAGGCACTTTACTTTTCTTGTTGCTATATCAAATGGGATTATTTCCCCTGATTTCTGTTTCTGATATTTCGTTGTTGGTGTACAAGAAAGTCTTTGATTTCTGAGTATTGACTTTCTATCCTGCTGTTTTGCCAAATTCATTTATTGGGTTTGGGTTGAGTAGTTTTTGGTGGAGTCTACACGATTTTCTGTGTACACTATCATGTCACCTGCAAACAATGACAGCTTTGCTTCCACCTTTCCAATGTCAATGCCTTTTACTTTTTCTTCTTGTCTGATTGCTGTGGCAGGACTTCCAATACTATGTTAAATAGAAGTGGTGAAAGCGGACATCCTTGTCTTGTTCTTGACCTTCTTGAGAATGCTTTTAGTGTTTGCCCGTGGCTATGATGTTGGCCATCGTTGTCTTGCATATGGCCTTTATTAGGTTGAGGAATGCTGCCTGTATTCCCACTTTGCTGAGTGTTTAATAATAAATGGGTTCTGTGCCTTATTAAATGCTTTTTCTGCATCTATTAACATGATTTTGAAATTTTTGTCTTTGCTTTTGTTTAGGTGATGTATTATATTTATAAATTTGCAAATATTGTACCATGTTTGCATCCCTGGGATGAATCCCACTTGCTCATGGTATATGATCTTTTTAATGTAGTGCTGGATACAGTTTGCCAATATTTTGTTGAGGATTTCAGGATCTATATTCATCAGAGATACTGGCCTGAAGTTTTCTATCTTTATGTCTTTATCTGGTTTTGGGATTGTGATGGTGCTGGCTTCATAAAAAGTGGTTGGGAGTCTTCCATCTTCTTGCAGTTTTTTTGCATAATCTGTGAAGTATAGGTTTTAGCTCTTCCTTAAATGGTTTGTAGAATTCTCCTGTGAATCTATTCTATCCAGGGCTTTTGTGTGTTGGGAGTTTTTTGATTACTGCTTCAATTTTGTCAGCCTTTATCGATCAGTTCAGGCTTTCTGCTTCTTCTTCACTGAGTTTTGGAAGATTATATTTTTCTAGCAATTTGTCCATTTCACCTAGGTTTTCAAATTTCTGGGCAATTAGTCTTTGCAGTAATTTCTTCCAATTCTTTGTATTTCTGTGGTATCATTTGTAATCATTCCTATTTCATATCTGATTTTGTTTATTTGGATCCTCTCTCTCTTTTTATCTTGATGAGTCTGCTTAAAGTCTTGCTGATTTTTTTAATCTTTTCAAAGAACCAGCTCCTGGATTTATTGTTCCTTAGAATTATGTTTTTAGTCTATATGTCATTTAATTCTCTTTTGATCTTGGTTATTTCCTTCCTTCTACTTGCTCTTGGCTGTCTTTATTGTTTTTCCTCCAGTTCTTGTATGTGTAGGGTTAGGTTGTTTATTTGAAACGTTTCTATCCTTTATAGGTAGGCTTGTATCACTATAATTTCCATCTCAGGACTGCCTTCACTGTGTCCCATCAGTTTTGGATTGTTGTGAGTTCAGTTTCATTTGTTTCCAGAAACTTTTTGTTTTCTTCTTGATCTTGTTCTTGACCCATTTGTTGTTTAATAGCCTGCTATTTAATCTCTATGACTCTGAGTGTTTTTGATTTTTTTTCCTTGAGGTTGGTTTGTAGTTCCAGTCCCTTGTAGTCAGAGAAGATGCTTGATATGATTTCAATTTTCTTGAATTTGTTGAAGCATGTTTTGTGTCCTATTGTGTGGTCTATCTTTGAAAATGTTCCATGTGCATTAGAAAAGAATGTGTATTTTTGCTTCTTTGGGATGAAAGGCTCTATATGATCTAGGATATTGGTCAATGCTTCAATATATTTGTTGATATTTTGTTTGGAAGTAATGTGGATTCCAACCAGTGGGGTCCATGTATTGTGGCTGTGATGAACAAATTCATAGGGACTGCAGAATTCCTGTGGAGAAAAGGGATGGCATGGCCACTCTCTGAGTGAGAGAGCAACCTGACCCACAGCTGGACAGGCTTGTATTGCTTTTCTGGGAGCATTACATCAGGAAGATTCTTATTCATTATGCACAGGAAAGTGCCACAATCTGTGGATCTGTCTGGGGAGGAGGTCCCTGGGGTGGGGGGCAGTGACAGGAGATTAAGAAAAACACAGACACAGACAGTTTAAGGAAAAGCGGGGACCAGGTGGGACATCGTTCTCTAATGGAGAGACAATGACCCTGAACATGGTCTCCATGTTTATTTTATAAGGGTTAGTTAGATAAAGTTCAAGGACATTTCACAGACTCAAGGAAAAAGTGCAGGCATAATTGCTCCATTTCCCAGGCTAACTAAATGATAAATATTTCTTCTTTAAAAGTTACTAATGCATTCAGCTAAAGCTTGTGGTTAACTATTTAACTGTCTCCTTCTTAACCCCTGTGGTTTCCGGCTATATGTCGCCAGCCTTCACCGTCCTCCACATCTCCCCCTTTTTTCTTTTCTATGGCAGCATGACTAACAGCACGGATGCCTCTGTAATCTACTGGGTTACGTTTGGCAGAACAGGCTTCAAAGGAAAAAAAAAAACATATTCTTTCTCCATCCAGAATGGTTTCTGGGAGCTGTTCAACCAGTACAAAGCCATAATTCCCTCTGACATTGCTTTCAGGCTGAGTCAGGCAGGGGGAGCAACCAAAAGATTAGGAGAACTTTTACAGATAGAATGAGGACTCAGGCTATGACAAAGCCAAGGGGTAAGGGTCTTTCTGCCTCTTCCCTATAGTCCTCTAAGTCCTTCCCCAATGGTCCCTTCGTGACTGTGCCTGTCTTAGGTTGCCCCTCCTCTGAGGAGTCTTACCCATCATGGGCTGACCAGTCATCTGCTCTGGCCATGTAGGGGAAGTGAGAGAGGCACGTTCTGCATTCCTACCAGGAAGATATATTTTGTCTCCTAATGGCTCATAACTGCAAAACCTATTCACTCAGCCTTAGCCATTCATGAGGCTACAATCCCTGAATAGGATGGCTCCCAAATATTTTCTCCCCCTTTTTTCTTTTCTAAATGCAGGTAATGCCTTCCCAAGCAAATTAGCTGGAGTTCTTTTTGGAATTGTCAGAAGACTAATAAGAAAGCACACAGTATGGTTAGAATAGCAAGCACAGGTCCCCCCAGATACCAAGCAGTGTGTTTTAGCAGATTAAAGGGATTGAAGCCTTTTAACTCAGATAATAACTCCTGAGGTATCTAAGTAGGGTTTATGATAGGGTCTTTGGCTTCTTGTGTATTCATGATTTCATCATTCAATTGGATTAAGTCCAAACTTATATTATTATGCCACACTCCTTGTAAATGTGCTCTTACCTTTTCCCAATTCCACTGACTGCTGTTATATAGAGCTTGAGTGACACAAATATATTGATATTGTGCATGGCACTGCAGCTTTTGCCTAAATTTAATGGCTTGTATTTGATCTCCTAGACCTATTACTATTGCTTCAAGGGCATTAAGCTTAGCTTCTAATTTGACATCAATTTCACCTTGAGTATTTAAGGCTACCGAAGTATTGTGAGCTAGGCTATTAACAAATTCAGCATTTTGGATGCTCTGAGCAAGTGCAGCAACATCTGAGCTGCTGATGCAAGGACTGTGACAAGAGCAATAATTCCTGCCACAATAAGACCAAGCTCTCGCTTAGGGCAACTTAAGGCCTTATGTAATTCTTCAAGTACTTGTAGACCGACATCTGCATACCATGGTCCAGTGACATTTACTGGAATCATTAAAAAAGGGGGTGATGGATAAGCAGTATGTCCTCTTCAGTGTTATATTTAGATATAGTTAGTCAAGTTACAGTTTTTACAGGTTACAGTGTATTTCTCATCTTGATAAGTAGTATTGATATTTCCTGCGATTAAGGCATAAGGCTGTTGGACACAGGCATAAAGGCCATATTGAAATGCTAGATCCAGTTCAGAAGTGCCAGGAGTGGTGAAATTTATTAAATGTAAGGCAGCTCCAAGGTGCCATAACTCCTTTTGCACTTACCTTCCGGGGTGGAAAGCATATTACCAACAAATCCTCCAGGGGACATAAGTTGATGATGAGTATGAGATGGGTCTAATTTATCTGGCCAGCCATAAAGAGAGAGCCCCATTCTGGAAATATTATGCTCAGCCGGAACAAGGTTGGCACACTCATACCATGGCAGGAAGGCCCTTATCTCAACATGTGGCTGGTTAGGACAATAGGGCAGTGAGGGATGACACTGAGGGACAACCCTAGAGACATTGGGAAATCCCTATTTGGACACTGTTTGTATATATTTTCCAATATCCCAAGGCCCTGTGGTAATGGCAATCTTACTCTCTCCATAGGCAGTTTGGTTTTCTTGTTGTAATAGTAAACACCCAGTTTTCTCAGTAGAAGAAAGACATATATTTGGGGTGGCACTGAGGCCAGTATAATTAAATCCCCCATGTGAGGTGGGAGAAATATGACTTGCTGAACATCCTGCCACTACCTGGGTGTCATTGGTGAACACAGGGATGGAGGGACTTGCCCAAGAGGCTAGGCTGGCTACTGGAGGGTCAGGGAGATAAGCCCAGTAGGATTCTGTTCTACAGCAACAAACCGACATGCCAGAATGGCCATCATTGCCACAAACATGGTCTCAGGATTTTTAGATGCTCCTTGACGATGTACCATTCCGTCAGCCTCATGTACAAGCTTCTTTAACTGCCTCCATGGGGGGAGTTTGGCTTCTCGAGTTCAGCACACCAATCGAGGCATTGTTAGAGACAGCGTCAGCCTCAGCCTCTTCATCTGGGGATCTACCTGGTTCACTGGGTCCATGACAGTGTCTTACTGCTCTCTCAGGCACTCAGATGGGATGATCCGCACCTTTTAGAAAGACACAAACATGTCCTCTTCCCCATATTAATGCTGGATCTGGACCCTTCCACACACCAGTGTTTAAATCTTTCCAAAATACCAAACCTGCAGGTTTTGCTGTGGCCCCCGGGTGGTGCCTCTCTGTTGCAGTTAGTCCTTGTTCATCACAATTAAAAAACTTTAAGGAATAAAGGGCGAAATTGAGGCTTCTCTGGGGAGAGAAGAGTACGTATCCTCCTTTTTGTTTATGTAATAACTGCTTTAGCATTTTATGTGATAATTCTACTATGGCCTGTCCTTGTGCATTGTAGGGGATACCAGTCTTATACCTAATGTTATACTGACAGCAAAAAGATTGGAATGTTACACTGGTATTGGCAGGCCCATTATCAGTTTTTATTTCCTGGGGCTTGCCCATGGTGGCAAAGGCACTTAAGCAGTGATTGATGACATGTTTTGCACTTTCTCCTGTTTGGCAGGTGGCAGTAATATACTGAGAGTAGGTATCAACACAAACATGTACCCACTGGAGTTTACCAAATTCAGGAATATGGGTAACATCCATTTGCTTTGATTTGGCCATAGACCATGGAGATTAATCCCCGTGGAGGGCAATGGGGTATGTATAACACACCAAGGACATTGTTTTATGAATCAGTGGGCTTGTACTCTGGTAAGATGGAATTGTTTATGCAAACTGTTAGCATTTTGATGAAATTCGGCATGAGATTGCTGTGCTTATAAAAGGAAAGTTGGTTGTCTGGGAGCAACTAAAAGTTGGTCAATAGTTTGATTACCTTGGACTAAAGGTCTGGGCAAAGAAGAATGAGTGTGAATATGACCTATAAAATAAGGATAAGTACATGGTCGAATTAACTTTTACAAAGTTTGAAACAGATGGAAAATCTCCTCAGAGTTTATATGTCCCAATATAGTAGTTTTAATAACAGTTGCCACTCCTACAGTATATTGGCTAAAGGGATTTCGTACATCCCACCGTAGGAATTGTAGCTCTAATGTTTCACGTCTAAGGGAGCATGGACTCTCATGGAACAAGAGACGGCAAGCAGGACCCACGTGTGTGACAGCGGAATTTCCCGTGAGTAAATCAGGATGGCATATTTCTTAGATTTAAAAACTTGCTCTTGCTAAAACCTCTCTCTCCCTGAATCAAAAGAACTTATGCTAATACATGGCTAGCTTCCTCAGACCAGTGAGTTCAGCTCAAGCCTATTGTCTTTCCATTTGCATATATATCCTCTTTATGGTCTATCTTGAGCATCTGCCTCCTAATGTAAATCTACAATCCATGCATAGTTAATGAAGACCATTCAGATGTAAAGTGCCTGAGAAACAGCAATAAAAAGCTGGTTGACATGTGTCTCGGGGCCTCTCCGAGATGATAATGGAGGGGATGCATGGTCCAGGAATTTCTAGTTCAGAGTATGACGTGTAAATTTATTTACACACCTGCCATGGCAATACAAATTTTGCTGGCCAGAATTCGCGACATTGGCTATCAATGTAAATATTTAAAGGTTGGGAGGGAAACTGAGTTAGGGCCATGCACAAAGCATGGATTTCAGCACATTGTGCAGAGGCATGATAAGTTTGTTGAACTGAGGACCCTTGTGAGCTATATAGAAGCCCACTCAGCCATTTCTAGAGCCATCAGTACAAACAGTTAAGGCATTAGCAATGGGCTTTTTAATTACATCCTTAGGAAAAACAAAAGATGTGGTTATAGCAAACTGTATTAATTTATCCTGAGGGTAATGATTATCAATTTGTCCTGGAAAATTTGCTTAGGTTATTTGTCAATTTGGAAAATTTTTCCATAACTGTCCTTTCTGAGTTAAGGTAAAAGGAACAACAATCTTTGCTGGTTCTTGGCCAACAAGCTGTTCAAGTCTGTAACCAGCTTTAGCAATAATTCTAGCCACAGCATCTGGACAGGGAGTGAGAGATTTAGATGGAGAGTGAATTAAATGCACCCACTCGATAATGCCTGTTGGTTGCCAACAATACTCCTGTGGGAGTGTGGGTGATAGGAAAAATTATAACCCAAATAGGCTGGGTTGCATCAACCTGAGTGAGCTGTGCCTGTTGAATTGCTTCCTGAACTAGAGTAAGGGCAGAATGAGCCTCAGGTGTAAGAGATCAGGCTGAGGTAGGTTGGGGATCTCCTTTAAGGATGTCAAACAAAGGGCTAAGCTGACCTGTAGTAGGTTTAAGTGAAGGATGTATGCAGTTGATATCCCCAAGTAATTTTTCAAAGTCATTGTGTGTTTGTAAGAAATCTACTCGAATTTGAACCTTTTGAGGCTTTACTGTATGCCTATTAATGAGCTGGCCTAAATATTGAAAAGGAGCCTGATGTTGGACCTTCTCTGGGGCTATAATTAATCCATGAGCCCTAGGGCACACTTCCAAGTCTCCAAAAATTTGTAGTATAATTGTGGAGTCTGAATGTGCTATCAAAATACCATCCATATACTGTATAATATAAGCAGTTGGACGCTGTTCCCTAATTGGGAAGATGGCCCTGTCTACACATTGTTGACATAAAGCCATAAAGCAGGACTATTAGCCAAGCTTTGCGGGAGCACCTGCCAGCAGTAGCTCTGTAGGGGTGCTCGGTGATTTAATGAGGGTACTGGAAATGCAAATCATTCCTGGTCATCAGGGTGTAATGGGATAGTAAAGAAGGCATCTTTTGAGTCAAGTATGAACAACTGGAAATCCCATGGTATGGCAGTGGGAGAGAGCAGGCCAGGCTGCAATGACCCCATGAGTTGCGTGGTTTTATTGACCTCATGCATGTCTTGCAGCAAAAGCTATTTCCCTGATTTTTTGAGAATAACAAAAATAGGCGTATTCCAGGGGCTCATAGTTTTGTGAATGTGCCCTGCCTGTAGTTGCTCTTGGACTAACATCTGAGCTGCTAGCAATTTGTCTCCTGTTAGGGGCCATTGATCCACCCACACAGGCTTATCAGAAAGCCAGGTAATCTTAGCAGCTATCTTTTGGGCCGGAGATCTGACCAAGGCACCTATGGAAAAGGCTGAGAGCTGGATGCTGGAAATCCTAGCCCCTGGCGACCTGTATTTCCTAGGGCTGGTATAGGCTGCACATGTCCTTGCAAATGTTTGCCAAGACCTGTGTCTGACAAATAACCTTGATTTAACATTATTTGTGTAATAGCAGCTGTGGGGCTTGATAGCAACACTTGTACCTCTGAGAGAATATCTCGACCCCATAAGCTGACAGGAAGATCTGGCAGAATATAAGGCTGAGACCATCCTACTTGTCCCTCTGAGTCCTCCCATTTTAATAAATGAGAATTTCTAAAAGGGGAATGAACTGACCCTACTCCTTGTAAATCAGCAGACACCTGTTCCATGGGCCAGCTAGATGTCCAGTGTCATTGAGCAATTACTGAAACATCAGCTCCTGTATCTCAAAGGCCACAGAAAGGTTTTCCATCAACCAGAAGTCAGAGCTCTGGCCATTCCTTCTTGATAAGCTGTGACCAGTAAACTGCATCAGATGACCCAAATCCCTTGTTGCCTCGTGGAGCATCCGTTAACACCTGTACCTGTTTGTTATAATGGAGCAAAATGAGCTGAGGAATTCTGGTCTCTGGCAGCACCTGCACAATACTCGAGGCTCGCACTAAGACTCTAATCTCTTCTGTAAAATCTTCATGAATAAATCCTGGTAATATCTGAAACCCTTTCATAGTAAGACTGTTATGGCCTAAAATAAGTCCCACTGTTCCTGGCAGGAGCAGGCCGTACACTCCTGTGGGGATGGCCTACAGCCCCATCTTCAAGGTTAATATGTGTCTGAAGATGGGATGGAGGTACAGTCCTGTGCTGCCTGGGGTATCCTTGAAGAGTTGCTGAATGCCTCCCTGTGGAAGTGGTACAGGTTGGGCAAGGGAGAGTGTCCTCATTGTTTGCTGGGGCTGGGGTGGGCCCCTCTGGCCATTTCCCTGCCAGAAAGAAAGAAGTGTACCATTAATGTCTGTTTGGGACCTGCATTCACTGGCCCAGTGCTTTCCTCGGTAGCATTGAGGGCAAAGACCAGGCGTTGGGTCCCTACCACCAGCTGCCCTTTTTGCACCAGCTGCTTTTGAGGGTAGTCTCATGCAAAATGTCCAGGCTGCTGATATTGAAAACAAGTTCCCTTCCTATTTTTGCCTCCTGCAAAAACTTCTTTTAGAGCGGCAGCCAAAGTGACTCCCTGCACATAAAATGGACTAATATCAGCACAGATGCAAATGAAATCAGAAACAGTGCCAGTTTTCTGGTATGGGCAAAGGGCAGTTTGACACATTTTGTTAGCATTTTCAAAAGCCAATTGCTTAATCAGAACATTACCAGCTTCTGTGTCCCTGACCACTCTACTCACTGCCTGATAAAGACGAGACACAAAGTTCTGATATTTTTCTTCTGGTCCCTGCCTGATCTTACTTAGATCCTGAGTCTTTTCTCCTTTAGTAGGTAGCCACTTCCATGCCCTAGTGGCATAAATAGTGACCTGCTGATAAGCTTGCCAGTTATATGTCAACTGCTGAACGAGAGGCTCATAAGCCCCGTGCCAGTAAGCACGTCAAAGGTAATGGCCACATTATGAGCATGGTTGCAATCAACCTGCTAACTACTCTTCTTAAACCAATCTGATTTCCACATCAGATAATCTCCACCACTCAAGCATGCTTTAGCAAGGATCGTCCAGTCCTTCAGAGTCAAGATCCCTGTTCCAATAGTTTCTAACAATGCCAAGGCAAATGGAGAAGTTGGCACACACATGCTGTAAGCAGTTTTCAACTCTTTAAGAGTCTTAAAAGACAAAGGGTCATGAACTCTTTGAATTTTGTTGGGATTATTTAGATTAGGTCTCTCAATCACTGGATAGAAGGCAAAACCTGTTACATCTTCACCTTCCTCACAAGCGTTCCACAATGCCCTTTGTAAGGCAGATGCCTCTCTGGGCACAGCAATCTCAGACCTAGTCTTTTTTATCAGCCCCTTAGGTTTTGAGCCCGAGCCCTATAGCGGGTGGCCTGATGAGAGTCTCATGGAGGCCCTTGTACTCTACAGACAGCACCGAAAGTTGGCGCATCAGTCCCTGAATATGGGAATTTTCAGGGTCTGGAAAATATTCCTCTTTAGAATCATTCTCCTCTTTCTCCCTCTCTGTCTTTTGAGCCTCCTCCTCAAGCTCCCTAGCATAATCTGGCAGAAGAGGCTCATCATCATGTTCGGCCACAGGTCCCGACGGAGCCGTTGTAGGTTTTGGCAGGAGGGAGGTGTATCCCTCCACTGTCGATGCTAAAGTATCTACTATAGATTGTTTTACTTTTAGTTCCTTTTTCTGTGGGTCAAATGCATCATGAGTGAGAGCCCATAAGGTGAAAGTAAAAATGGGCATTTTTGCCGGCCCTTCTGCAGTATACCGATCCCACAGTTTTTCACCTACTTTTGCCCAGGTAGTTTCATTAACAGTTCCCTCATCTGGAATCCAAGGGCAAGTCTGCTGGACAAAGTCCAAGAACTGTTCTGAGAGCTATGCACTTTAGCTTCCCTATCTATAAGCATAGATTTGAGCATTTGCACATAAAGCCACCTCTCTGTGGACCTTGCATTCCCCATGCTTTACACCTGGTTAAAAACTGAATTCGCTTCTTACCTCGCTTCAAGACTCTTGGCCGCACTCAGGAGCATCTCTCCTTGCCTCAGGTTAGTGAGTTCCCCTGTACTCAGGTCCCTGGCTGCTGTGACCTGTGTGAGGAGGAGGTCCCTGAGGTGGGGGTGGCGATGGGAGATTAAGAAAGAAACAGACACAGACAGTTTAAGGAAAAGTGGGGACCAGGTGGGACATCATTCTCTGGTGGAGAGACAATGACCCTGAACATGGTCTCCATGTTTAATTTATAAGGGTTAGTTGGATAAAGCTCAAGGATGTTTCAGACTCAGGGAAAAACTGCAGGCATAATCGCTCCATTTCACAAGCTAACTAAATGATAAATAGTTCTTTAAAAGTTACAGGTGCATTCAGCTAAAGCTTGTGGTTAACTACTTAACCCCTGCGGGTAACGGCTGTATGTCACCAGCCTTCACCATCCTCCACGGGAAAGGATGTTGCTGTTTACTTCTTACAAGTTACAAAGAAAAGAAGTTGCAAATTCAAGGGAAAAAGTGGTTGAACTGGTTATACTCTGTTCTTGAGAGGATTAGCACAGACTTTAGGAAGTTACTTTAAAGATGGCAGTAAACATTTATGGCAGTAAACATTTGCTGCCTTTATTCAGGGTGAGGGACTTTTAGCAAAAGCAAGCCTCAAAGCAGCCTGGGTACAATGCAGGCCTGGTTCCCCATGGGAAAGCCAATCTGTGGACCTGGCTCCTGTGTACTGCCTCATGACTGTCAGTTTTCTGAACCAGGACTGAGCTACATTCACCACTGCCACGTGGATCAGGTCCCTATATGGAAGATCTATTGAGTTTTGACAATGGAGTGTTAAAATCCCCTGCTCTAATAGTGTTGCAGTCTATATCTTTCTTGAAGTCCTCCAAGATTTTCCATATATATTTAGGTGCTCCTATGTTGGGTGCATATATATTTATAATGCATATGTATTCTTGAAGGATTCTTCCCTTCAGTATTATGAAATGTCCTTCTGGGTCTCTTGTTATGGCCCTTGTTTTGAATTCTATTTTGTATGATGTGAGTATTGTCCCCTGGATTTCCTTTCCTGTCCATTTTCTTGGAATATTTTTTTTGAACCCTTTACTCTCAGTCTGTGTAGATTTGTTCTGAGGTGGGCTATTGTAGGCAGCATATGTGTGGGTCATATTTTCTTATCCATTCAGATACTCTATGTCTTTTGATTGGAGCATTTAAACCATTAACATTTAATGTTATTATTGATAGGTATTTGTTCATTTTTCCTCCTTTGTACTTCCCCCTGTTCCTCTCTCTTTCACTCCTTTCCTTTCTCTTATTATAGTAGTCTCTTTAGTAATCTTATAGGACTGGTTTGGTGGGGATATATTCTTTCAGTGTTCTTTTGTCAGAGAAAATCCTTACTTTACCTTCCACTTTAATTGAGAGCCTCGCTGGGTAGAATAAACTTTGTTGCAGACCTTGGTTTTTCATTACTTGGTAAATCTCTTGCCATTCTCTCCTGGATTGGAGTGTTTCTATTGAGAAATCAGCTGCTAGCCTTATCAGAGCTCCTTTGTATGTTACTTTCTGTTTCTCCCTTGCTGCTTTTAAGGTTCTCTCTTTGTCTTTAATACTCAGCATTTTAATTATCATATGTCTTGGAGTTGTCCTCTTTGGGTTCATCTTGGTTGGGATTCTCTGTGCTTCTTGAACTTGCATAGTTTTTGCCCTCTCCAGTTTCAGAAAGTTTTCTGTCATTATTTTTTCAAACAGGGTTTCTATTCCTTGTTCCTTTTCTTCTCCTTCTGGTATTCCTATGATTCAAATGTTGTTGTATTGCATGTTGTCTTGAACTTCCCTGAAGCTATCTTCATATTTTTTTAGTCTTTTTTCATACAGCTGCTCTACCTAAGTGTTTCTTTCCACCTTGTCCTTCAGCTCACTAATTCGATCCTCTGCTTCATCCAGCCTGCTTGTAATTCCTTCTAGTGTGTTTTTTATCTCTGAGATTTTATTTTTCATTTCTTCCTGGTTTTTGTTTATAGTTTCTATTTCCTTTCTCATACTGTTGTAGTTCTCATTCAGTTCCTTATCGTTGTCTATGAGTTTCTTGAGCATCTTTATAACCATTATTTTGAATTCTATATCAGATAGTTGGCTTACCTCCATTTCATTTAGCTCTTTTAATGGGGAGTCTTCCATTCCTTTTGACTTCAGGTTCTTTTTTTGTCTCCCCATTTTAGGCATCTCTTTTGCTTTGTTTCTGCACTTCCTGATGTTTCACTTTGCTAGCTGTCTTTGTAGGGTGAACTTCTATGGCAGGAATTCTACAAGATTCAGTGGTGTGGTCCCTTTGATCTCCTTGTCTGGATGCTCTAGGTTTGCCCTTCCTTCTATTTGTGTGGATTCTCTTGTTGTACTTGGGATTTTTCCTTTTGGTGGTTCCTTTGTTGGTGGCTTCTCTCCTCCATCTGGTATACCAATGTGTACATCTCCAAACTATTCTTGTATGTGATAAGTGGAAGGGGATAGGCAAAATGGATTAAGACAGCAGGAGAGTATTCTATGAGATTTCAAGTACCAGCAAGTGGAAAAGCGATAGGAGATTCTTTGGATAAGTATCATGTTATCCATGATATTTCATCCAACTAGCCACTTTTTATAAAAGGTGAGAGATAAGACTGTTTTTAGAGGGGTGGAGGATTGTGAGCTGAGTACAGGAAACAGAGCACTTGTGCAAGGTTAGATGATGAGATATAGTGAGAGTAAAGGATAGAAAGTAGGCAGTGTGTGAGAGAATAAAGTTAACTGCAACAATAATAAATCTCAGAAATAAGATGAAGTGGGCTAAGATCAGGGAGGGTTGCTGTGTAGTATTTACAATTGTATGGAGCAACAATTATTTATAATAGTACTGGAACAACAATAATATGACAAGGAATATATGATTTGTATAACAAGAATAGAAAGTATATGATGAAGAGTAGTGTGTTATTGGAACATGAGTGAAGTGAAAGAAGTAAAATTAAAATACAATGAAGAGAGAATAAGGAACACCACCAAATAATGCAATTAAAAAGAAATAAAACAAAAACTAAACATAAAGAAGTGATATAAAAGTACTAATAAAATAAAAGAAGTAAAAATAATGAAATAATAGTAATAATATAAATAAACAATAAAATGTCAGTTCTATGGGTTAACAAAGTGACATTTGTCTCAGTTTCTCAGTTTTGGGGGTTAGCCTGTGCTCCTCCCCCTTTGAATCTGTCTCTGGACCTTTCACAACTCCACATCTTATTGTCTAATTTGGGGTAAGAAGAAAGAAAAGACAAGAGAGAGGGAAAAAAAGTTAGCCTCCTGATGAGTTTAAACCTACTCTGTGAGTTCTGCTGGTCTTCTTGGATGCCGCCAGTTGAAGGGGGCTGGCCTTTGCTTTTCTCCCTTCCTGTGATTTTTCAGGGATGGCGGCCAGGTCTGGACCACAATATTCACAGTTTCCCATCCTTCAGCCCAGGTCCTCTGTGAGCTGCTGCCCCCTCTGCCCATCTTTGCCAGGCCTGCACCTTTAATTCACCAGTTGCACAGCATTCCTTGTGGTGTGCTTCCTCCTCATTCTTTTGGAGCCCACCACTGGGCAAGAAGCACCAGTGAGCTGTGGGGTGTACGGAGCCACTCATATTCTTCATTCATGGTTGACTAGCATGAATGAAGTTTGGGTGCACAGCTCAAATCAGCCTCAGGGCCAGTGGGGCCAATCAGCTGCCTGGCCAGCTGCCTGAGTCAAATGTAGGTAGGTAGCTTGAATCCACAGTTGTGGGGGTGGCCTGAGCCTAGCAAGGACATTCTTCTCATATCACCCTCGGGGCAAGCCAGCAGCAGCAGCTCAAGAGTTTTGTACAAAGCAACTGTGAGCCTTCCTTTTTTTCTTTTTTCTTTCTTACAAGTCTGGAGACTATCCGGGTCAGGGTCCAACACAGCCTGACTCTTCTCCCTTCTCTAGGTGTTGCCCGGCTCCCCAATTTCAATGGTAATGAACTAGCTGGCCTCCATGGTCCCAGCAGGTACATACAGCCTCTATTTGTCTCCCACTTCATCTTCATTCCCCCCAGCAACTTCAAGTATCCAGGTCTCTCCTGGTGCTGGGCTGCCCTCCCTGCTCTGGTAGAGGGGGGAGCTGGTGATTTAACTCTCCTCCCAGTATCTTGCAGCAGATGCCAGATGGGGGGACACAACAGTCTAGGGCCCTGCACAGATCCCAGGGAACTTAGTGTCCCAAAGCAATCTCCTCACTGTCTGTTTTTCAATGTCTTCTACAATTTTTGGCCTCCAAACTTCATATAAGCTGGGATTCCATTGGCTGTTCACTCTGTTCCTCAGAAGATAGGCTATGTGTTCCAGCTGGGCACAGGGAGAACTGGGCTCCACTCCCACCCACCTCGCCACCATCTTTAGCAGTTTTGTTTTCTTTCGCTTGAATAGTTGTCTAGTTGTAAGTGTCTGGGTGCCTCATAGTTTGGAGGATTTTATGCAGAATTCAAATGAAAAAATTGCCTTAGCTCTTATGGAAATGGATTCTGGGTCTGTAACAATGAAACAGACTCTTTCACAACTGCACTTTACAGTGAAAGTATTGTGCATATCTTTGTCATCAAAATTCTAAAAATTAATTTTAGGAAAGGAAAACACAACTTGATTGATGCAATGTCATATAACCCAAAATTTTCACAGGAGATAAGAGCTTTCACTTGGAAGAAGCAATTTCCAACCAAGAACAGGTTTATCCATTAACTCTTGAAGTTTGTTCTACAAGCCTTGATCCTAGGCATCTAAGCATTGGAGTTTTAAATTCTGGTTCTTTCTTTCCCCCCACTTGTCTCTCTTCATCTTCATCTACATTTTAGTGTGATGTTTTAGCCTGTAGACTTAGAAGGGTATTATTTCTATTCCTTTCCCCTCAACCTACCTCAGGCAAAATGTTTGGTCTGTAGCACACAATGCTTAAGGAGATTATTTAAAATTTCCCACAAATGAGTTTCTCTCCGGTTTTGTGTGAAGAAAGAACTTCCATGTGGGTTGGTGATCACTGAACGCTAATCTCAGATTTACAATTAGTGGGCCCAGGGAATGAAAATGCTTCCTAAACATTGAAACACACATCTTCACAACCCATCCTGACCATGCACAATTTTGATGCATTTCCTTTCTTAAACAATACAGTGCTCCCTGAGAATTGCTGCTTCACATATGCTGAGCCACAGCTTGAACAAAGGGAAACACAGCTTAAATCATGATCTACAGCCTTTAAAATCCATGGAGGCATAGCTTCTGCAATACACACTTATCAGTTTGTGTGGACACTCACCAGATGTTGTTTCTTTGAATGGGAGAGTTTTAAGACTTAGATAATTTACCAAGTCAACACTACACAGAGGTCACAGTAGAGGAATTTGTTCTAAATTTATTACCATTCATGTTCAGGGCAGCTTCAGGAAATTATACAACTGCAACACATTTTAAAAAAATGTTCTGATGCTGATATCTGGGATATTTGATCCAGAAACCAAGGACAATCATTGCCTTGTTGGGTATAGCCTTACAAACATAGACTTTTTCCTTTTTTAATAATCCTTTTTAGTCCAAGTTATTTTTATTCTAGTGACACTGGTAGTCACCAATGATTTGGCACTGAAAATAAGAACCATGTTCTTGAGTTGGAAGTACATATCCAAGATTAGTGTGGATTGAATAACTTCCTCCCTTCACGTTTGGAATGACCTCTGAAAATAAGTGTGTCAAAAGTCAGGATGGGATAATAAAGGAAGAAAAAAAATTTCTCATCTATAGGGGTTAATAAGTAGTGAAATATGAATGCATGAAATGATTTTGGACTGTACAATTCCAATAGTAAAAGTTACACGATATGTCATATAAAGCAATTATCAGGAATTCTGTGGTACAGCCAGTATATTTGACAGTTAAATTGAATGAACTTATTAAAGGAATGTGAGTTTTATGGGGTTCAGAATTCAGTCTAACTTTATGGGTTTTGAAGTTTTGAACCAACCTTAAACTTTTCACAGTACCAGTTTTGGATATGTGTAACAATTCTTGATGAAAGGACAGCGGGTTTCTGGGAAAAGGAGAAGCAGAAGACCAGATAAGCATGGCTGGACCACTGGGATGTTCCACTTCTGGAGAGCCCATTTTTTCCTTGATGGTCTTCTCTACTTTCTCTCTACAATAGCAAATGGCATCAGATGTACAATTCCAGTGTGCAAGATTTGTTCTGATGTGGGGCTTTTGCACATCTTATCTCTACCTTCTGATTGTACAGCACTCAGAGTCATAGGGATGTCAGGTTAACTGCTCTGTCTTAGAGAGCTGCTGATATAATGAACTCTGAAAAGCAACTCCTTTGGTAATTTTTTTTATTTTCAGAGAGAGGAGAAGGAAGGGAGAAAGAACAATGTATGGTTGCCTCTCACATGGCCCTCATTGGGGACCTGGCCTGCAACCCAGGCATGTGCCCCGACTGGGAATCGAACCGGGACCCTCTGGTTCCCAGCCCGCACTCAATCCACTGAGCAATACCAGCCAGGCCTCCTTTGGTAATTTTAAAATGGTTACAGAGTATGTGGAAGCTACACCCACCTGCTCCTGGGCCCAAATCGGATTTACAGCTAAGTTGTAGAGAACTCAATTTGAAAAACCAATTGAAATCTAGCTGAAATGAAATGTAATAGCTACGGATTTACAGAAGCCACATAGAGACTGGTAAAAGGGGCAGAGATGAAAAAAAAAGGATAGCCCCTGAACTCAGATGCAGCAGTTGCTGAGAAGCTGGAGGGGCATAACCACTGCAAAACTCCTTCCATCTAGGAACATGGGGTCTCAACCCATGCAGGGATACCCATCCCTGAACAACAGATGGAAAGAGGAGATCATGCAGCATCTGGGGGTGAAAAATCAGTGGAGATTCAATCTATCTGGGAGACCCAGACCTCACCTTCCAGGGATGAACACTATCATTGTTATGGCACCAGCCTGGGGAATGCACTGTCTTGTCTCTGACTGAGTATGGCCACACTGCCATACTCAGGTCCTGCTAAGCGATCTGCTGGCTGCACCCAATGGTGACTTTAAGGGGACATCATTTTCTGTGGAGGCTTTTGGTGGAGACTCAGACAGTGACTAAATTGTGTAGCTAGGAAAAGAAGGCCAGTCTTCTCCACCTGCAGCACACGCCTGGCACCTCTCCTGCTCCCTCTTGAATAACTTGACTGGCTCTGTCATACTGAGTTCAGTGGCCACAGAAGGACAAGAGTGCTGCCTAGGGCTGAGACTTCCAAACTGTGTCTCCCAGGGAAGTTATTGTCTGGGAACCAGACAGATGATTGCTGCAGTGTGTGGCTACTTAAATGAGGGCACAAATCCAATCTTCCTTTTGAGTTCAGTTCGCACCATCACAGGAAGAAAAATAAGTACCCACCCCACTCCTACAAGCTTTTGGGCACCACTCTCCACAGGAGACTGTTTATTTTTTTTAAATTACTTTTTAAAATTACTTTATTGTTGTTCAACTACAATTTTCTGCATCCTATCCCCTCCCCTCTCCCACCCCTTCAAACCCATCTCCCTCCCCTGCCTCCATCCTCCCCCTTGGTTCCATCCATGTGTCTATAGTGGATATTGAAAACCTTTCTCCACTTAGTCCCCTCCCCCATCCCCTCTGGCTATTGTTAGATTGTTCTTAATTTCAGTGTCTCTGGTTATGTTTTTATGTTTTTTTCTTTTGTTGATTATGTTCCAGTTAAAGGTGAGATCATATGGTATTTCCTAGAAATTTGTCCATTTCACCTAGGTTTTCATATTTCTTGGCATACAGTTTTTCATAGTAGCATCTTACAATCCTTTGTATTTCTGTGGTATCAATTGTAATATCTCCTCTTTTATTTCTGATTGTGTTTATTTGGGTTCTCTCCCTTTTTTTCTTGTTGAGACTACTTAAATGCTTGTAAATTTTGTTTATCTTTTCAAAGAACCAGCTCCTGGATTCATTAATCCTTAGAATTGTGCTTTCAGTCTCTATGTCATTTAATTCTTCTCTGATCTTGGTTATTTCCTTCCTTCTACTTGCTCTGGGTTGCCTTTGTTGTTGTTCCTCGAGTTCTTGTAGGCGTAGGGTTAGGTTGTTTGTTTGAAATGTTTCTATTTTTTTAGGTAGGCCTGTATTGCTATGAACTTCCCTCTCAGGACTGCCTCTGCTATGTCCCATAAGTTTTGGGTTTTTGTGAGTTCATTTTCATTTGTTTCGAGAAACTTTTTGATTTCTTCCGTAATATCATCCTTGACCCCTTTCATTCTTTAATAGCATACTATTCAATCTCCATGATTTTGAGTGTTTTGGGTTTTTTTCCTTTGGGTTGGTTTCTAATTTTCAGTTGGTTTCTAATTGTGGTCAGAGAAAATACTTGGTATGATTTCAATTTTCTTGAATTTGTTGAGGTTTGTTTTGTGTCCTATCATATGGTCCATTTTTGAAAATGTTCCATGTGCATTTGAAAAGAATGTGTTTTTAGCTTCTTGGGGTGAAAGACTCTCTATATATATATCAGTTAAGTCCATTTCCTTTAGGGCATTGTTCAATGCCACAATATCTTTGTTGATATTTTGTTTGGAAGATCTGTCCATTTTTGACAGTGGGGTGTTAAAATCCCCTAATATAAGTGTATTGCTGTCTATATCCTTTTTGACATCCGCTAAGATTTTCCTTACATATTTGCGTGCCCCTATGTTGGGTGTATATATGTTTACAATGTTTGTCTTCTTGATGGATCCTTCCCTTGAGTATTATGAAGTTTCCTTCACTGTCTTTTTTTTATGGCTTTTGTTTTGAAGTTCTTTTTGTCTGATACAACTATTGCTGCACTAGCTTTTTTTTCTTGCTCATTTTCGTACAATATTTTTTTCCAAGCCTTCACTTTCAGGCTGTGTAGTTCTTTTTTCCTTAGGTGGGTATCTTGTAGACAGCATATGTGTGGGTCATGCTTTCTTATCCATTCAGCTCTTCTATATCTTTTGATTGGAGCATTTAAGCCATTTACATTTAAGGTTATTATTGATAGGTACTTATTCATTGTCATTTTTTTGTACCTGTGTTTCTGTCTCTCTCTCTCTTTCCCTTTCTTTCCTTACATCAGTCCCTTTAGCATCTCTTGCAGAGCTGGTTTGGTGGAGGTGTATTCTTTTAGATTTCTTTTGTCTTGGAAGCTCCTTATTTGGCCTTCTATCTTGATTGATTGCCTTGCTTGGTATGGTAGTCTTGGTTGCAGGCCTCTGGTTCTCATTACTTGGAATATTTCTTGCCATTCTCTTCTGGCTTGGAGCTTTTCAATGGAGAAGTCAGCTGCTAACCTTATCGGGGCTCCCTTGTATGTTACTTCCTGTTTCTGCCTCGTTACCTTTAAGATTCTCTCTTTGTCTTGAAATTTTGCCATTTTAATTATGATGTGTCTTGAAGTGGGCCTGTTTGTGTTCCTTTTGATTGGGACTCTCTGTGTTTCTTGGATTTGTGTGACTTTTTCTCTTATCAGACTAGGGAAGTTTTCCATCATTACTTTTTCAAACAGGTTTTCTGTGCCTTGCTCTTCTTCTTCTCCTTCTGGTATCCCTATTATACGAATATTGTTATGTTTCATGTTGTCTTACATTTCCCTTAATGCTTCTTCATTCTTTCTGAGCCTCTTTTCCTTTTCTTGCTTTTTATGGGTGTTTTTTTCTACCTTGTCTTCTAGCTCGCTGTTCCAATCCTCTGCTTCATCGAGCTTGCTTTTGATTCCTTCTATTGTGTTCTTCAGTTCAGATATTGTATTCTTCATTTCCTCTTGGCCCTTGTGGATAGTTTCTGTTTCTTTTTTCATGTTGATATAGTTTTCAGTGAGTTCATTATAGTTTCCCTGTAGTTTCTGGTAATTCTCTGTGAGCTCATCGAGCTTATTAAGCTTCCTGATAACCAATGCTTTGAACTCAGTATCTGATAGTTGACTTGCTGCTGTTTCATTTATCATTCTTTCTGTGACTTCCTCCTTTCCTTTCATTTGGGGATTGTTTCTTTGTCTTCCCATATTTTGTGAGACTCTTCTTGCTAGCCTCCATTTCTTAAATTGATCTGTTTGACTCCTTGGTTTTATGGTATGAACTTCTATGATAGAATATATGCAAGATTCAGTGGTGTAGTTTCCTTAGTGCTTCTTCATTCTGTTGGCTTTAAACGTGTCCATCCAGGCCTGTTCGTTTGGTCTTCCTGGCTGCGTCAGGCTGGGAAGATATTAGTTTCACTTTTCTTCCTTCCTGAGATGCACTCTTTGCTGTTGTCCAGCCTCCATTCCAGTTCCTAGGTGTGCTTCTGGGTCCAGAGTAGGTCTGTTGTTGTGCCTTTTTAAGGTACTCCAATTAGGGACAACTCACCCACCACTTTCTTGCTCTTAGCTGTTCTAGATGCTAGGTACTCTCAGTGACTGTTCTGGGTAGTTTTTCCCCTACACTGAGTCACGACTTTGTGATGACTGCCGCTCCACAGCCGGGTGCTTCTGCTTTCTCCTATAGAGCCAGTCAGTCCTGCAGGGCTCAGCACGCAGGGGCTGAGTGGCAGGCACTTTGCCCTGTTCTCTGGGCATGAGCTCCACTTACCTGTGTTCACTGTCCCCTTTGTTCTTGGATTGGGTCCTGTTGAGCCGCTGGCTGGGGGTCCCAGTTGTGCACTGCCCTTGGTGTTTTTTTTGAGTGGGCACGGGTACACTGTGGATCACCGGGTGCGCACAGTCCCTAATTTCCCTTGATTGGCTGCAAAAGCCACCATTGGCCCTGGAGCATCCAGTTGCAAATTGTTCCTGGTTCATACAGTTTCCAGTTCTCCTTGATGGGAGCACAAGCCGCCACCAGTCCGAGGGCTGCTGTCTGTGCACTCACCGCTGTGCTTTTAGAGAGTACGCAGGCCAGTTACCCTGGGCCTCTGATCCAGATGCGCGCACCGACCTTGGGGTTGCTGGGGGCAGGGCCTCTCCAAACAGCAGCAGAGTGCCTAATTTTTTCTATTGTTCTTTTTGAAAAATTCTTCCTATTTACTCCCGCCAATCAAACAAGCACCTGGCCTGTCACAAATCCCAACCTGGCTCACTCCCAAGAGTCTTGCAGCAGACCCTCCAGCTGCTGGGTCTGGGGTTGCAGCCGGCCCTGTTCCCCACACTGGCCACGGGGACCTTATCATTCCAAAGCACTCTCCTTATTGTCTGGTCAATCAATTTCTCCTATAATCTTGGTCACCAATCTTCACATATGCTGGAATACCATTGGCTGTTTGCTCTGTTCCTCAGAAAATCGGCTAGGTGTTTTACCAGTGGGCAGGAGAAAGTGGACTCTGCTCCCACCTATCTCGCTGCCATCTTTCCCCCCCTCCACAGGAGACTGTTTAGATGAACCCTGCGAAGTCCCTGATATACCACCCTGCTGGGCTCTGTTTCATGGGGGGAAAGGAAAGCTACTCAGAGCTGGGATATTCAAAGTGTGAGACCTTAGGAAGCTATTGTCTAGGACAGGGAAAAGGTAGTTATCTACCTCCTGCAGGATGGGCCAGCAACACCTACCCACATTGGGAGAAACTTTTGATCTATCCTGTTAAAACTGGTGTGGCTGAGATTGCTCCTACAGTGAGGACAGCAGCAACTAATATGGATATGCAGCAGGCCCCACTTGGAGACTCTGGCAGAGACTGAGTAGTTTTGCTTTGGAGCATGGGGGTCACTTTACCCTCATTCAGTGCCTGACTGCATGATTCCCACAAAGAGGACCTACTAGCCCTGTCCTCCTTACCTCAATTGCCCTGTCCTATCATTCTTGAAACCTGTGGAAGGAGCTGTGGATCCTAGCTAGCCTGGATTCATCCTAGGGTCTTTCTTAAAAAGACTCTGGAGGAAGACCAGGCAACCTCAGGGGGTGGTAGACTACCTGACAAGTGGAGGTGGACTTCAGGGACCCTTGGTCCTTTTACTGATATGCCTCAGCACTAAGCTGTAAGAAGCCAACTCATACACAGAATGGCCCCTTCCACACACACTCATGTCAAGGTGACAAGACAGAAATAGTAATAGTGAATAGAGTGGTTGCTCTGGACAGGTAGCCTAAAGCTGGTTACACATAACCTTTGATATTGACCTGTACTCAAACCACACTCAAGTGGACCCAGAACAAATAGAACCAGTAGTGGGCTTTAGAAAACACCAGCGCTCAAGCCAAATAACCACACAAGCAGCACACCCAAAGGGGTGTTCTGGCAGGCACCAGAGCCTGATGGGAACAACTCAGCCTTGGTAGGCAGCCTGCACACAATGTCTCATACATGGAAACTGAGGTTTACCATTATCCTCAGCCAGTATGAAGGGCAAATTCTACCCATGAAGAGGCTAAAAGCATTCACGATTAAACAAAAACAGGAGGTTGCACATAACCCACAAAAAAGCGTTACTGGAACATGGAGCTGAGGTAATCTGGAAGATTGTGCCAATGAACCCAATAAGACACCTCCTTCATAAAGCCATCATAACAAGTTTGGGAGTAATGACAGATCTACATAATACACAGAGACAAAGTGGATAGACAAAGAAGTATGCCACAAACAATAAGCAAGGAAAATCCTCAGGAAAAAGTTTAAATAAAATGAAAGCAACCAAAATAATAGTTGCAGAATTTAAAACAATGGTAATAAGGATGATCAATGACCTTAGGAGAAGAATGGATGATCTCAATGAGAACTTAAACAAGATAGTAAACATTAAAAAGGACATAGAAACCATAAAAAACAAGGTTTTGGTTTTGGTTTTGGAGAGAGAGAGAGAGAAATTAAAATAATGAGGAAAATTGAAGGGATCTCTGGAACAACATCAAGCATAATAATGTTTCTTCTGGTACATCATAGAGGTAGCAGAAGAGGAAGACAGTGAGCAAAGGATAAAAGCCCTATCTGGAAAAAAAATGATGTCTTATAAACTGTCCAAACCTGGTGAAGAAAAAATTCACTTAAGTCCAGGAAGCACAGAGAGTTCCAATAAAGATGAACCCAAAGAAACCCACAGCACAACACATTATAATTAACATGGTAAAGGTTAAAAAACAAGGAGAGAATTTTCAAGGCAGCATGACAGAGACAGTTATTTATCCACAAGAGAGTTTCCATATGATGTGGCAGTGATTTCCACATGCATGTTAACACATAATCATGAGAATTTACACGTTTTGAGTGCAGCTCCGTGTAATTGCCGTGTGGACAAGTGTGGATCATATCTGTGAAATGGGAATTCTCTAATAGGAATTTGGCAAAGATGTATCTTAAAAAATTCTGGCTTGCTAAGCACTACATATTACATTAACCTGACCCTGCCTGCCACCGGACCTAAATTTACATCCTAATGCTCTGCTAATCCCTGTTCTGCTTAATCCCATGAATAATCAATCCAATGTAAATATGTCCTAATGCCTCTAATAAAAACCCCGGCTAAGTGAGCCACAAGGCCTTTTCCTGAAATGGAGGAATTGGTCACATGGCCCCGGTCTCTCTTTCCCCGCGTGTCTCGGTATGAGATTCATACATACATCGGGTTGCGGTCACCCACAGGTATTGGCAGGTACGAAACCCCCACAACAATATGGCTGCTGGATGATTTCTCAACAGAAACACTTTAGGCCAGAAGGGATTGGCATAAAATATTCAAAATGATGAAAACCAAGGATCTATAACCAAGACTATTCTATCCAGCAAAGGTATAATTTAAAACTATAGGCAAAATAAAGAGCTTCAAAGACAAAAATGGCTAAAGGACTTCATTCCCAATAAACCAGTATTACAAGAAATGTTAAAGCACCTGCTTTAAGAAGAAACTGAAAGAGAAACAGGTATAAAGAAAAAATGGCAATAAATATCTATTAATAATAACTTTAAATGTAAAAGTATTCAATGTTCTGATAAAAAACACACAGTGTAGCTGAATGGATAAGAAAACATGACCCATATATATATGCTATCTACAAAAGACCTAAGTCAGAACAATAGATGTACACAGACTAAAGCGAAGAGAAGGAAGAAACATTCCATGCAAATGGAAACAAAGAAATAAACACAAAGTTGAGACAGCAACACATATATCCGACAAAATAGACTTCAAAACAAATGCAAAAAATGTATAAGTCAAATAAGGCCATGCCATAATACTAAGGGGATCAATCTAACAAAAGAATACAACCCTTGTAAACAAACAAATAAATAAATAAATATATATATATATATATATATATATATATATATATATATATACACACACCCAAAATAGAGGACCTAAATATATAAAGAAAACCTTGGTGGACTTTAAGTAAAATATTGACAGCAATACAGTTATAGAAGGGGTTTTTAACACCACACTGTCATAAATGCATAGATCTTCCAGACAAAAAGTTAACAAGGCAACAGTGACCTTAAATGACACACTTGATTGGATGGATTTAATTGATATTTATAGAATATTTTATCCCAAAATAGCAAATATACATTCTTCTTAAGTGCACAAGGACCATTGTCAAAGATAGATCACATATTAAGACACAAAATAAGAATGAAGAGCCCTGAGCAGTGTGGTTCTTTTGATTGGATGCCATCCCACAAAGAGAAGGATTTCTGGTTTGATTTCAGGTAAGGGCACATGGTTGGATTGTAGGTTCAATGTGCAATTGGATGTGTACAAGAGGCAACCTACAGATGTCTCAATCTTGCCTCTATGTTTCTCTCTCACCTCTTCACTCTCACTAAAAATAAATGAATAAAAAAATAAAGTCCAAAAAATGTCTTTAAGAAATTCAAGAAGTTTGAAATCATACCAAGCATTGTCTCAGGTCACATGGTATGGATCTAGACATCAACTACAATACAAAAAAAAACTTAAAAAAACATTTAAACAGCCCTGGCTGGTGTAGCTCAGTGGATTGAGCGCGGGCTGTGAATCTAAGGGTCTCCAGTTCGACTCCCGGTCAGGGCACATGCCTGTGTTGCAGACCAGGTCCCCAGTGGGGGCCACGTGGGAGGCAATCACACATTGGTGTTTCTCTCCCTCTCTTTCTCTCTTCCTTCCCCTCTGTCTAAAAAAATTAATAAATAAATAAAATCTTTAAAAAAAACATTTACACACAGAGGCTTAAAATAGCATGGTATTAAACAATGAATGGGTTAACTGTGAGATCAAGGAAAAAAATACAAAAATTACCTTTACACAAATAAAATGAACACACAACAACCCAAAATCTGTGGACCACAGAGAAAGGAGTCCTGAGAAGAAAATTTATAGCATTACAATCCTACCACGAGAAGCAAGAAAAATCTCAAATAAACAACATAACCCTACACATAAAAGAACTAGTAAAAGAACTACAAACAAAGCTCAGAGTAAACAGAAGGCAGGAAATGATAAAGATCAGAGTGAAAATAAAAGAAATAGAAGCTAAAACAATAGTACAAGATATTAATAAAACCAATACTTGATTCTTTGAAAATTAAAAAAGATTTAAAAACCTATAACCAAACTCACCAATAAAAAAGAGAGAGGACCCAAATAAATAATATTAATGAAAAAAGAGGTGGAATAACTGATATTTTAGAAATCATGGGGAGGTTAAGAATAGTATAGGCAATGGAAAAGCCAAATAACTTATATATAAGACCAATAAACATGAGCTAAGGGTGCAGGATGTTGGTGGGAGAGGGGTTCAGGGTTGGGGGGAATAAAGAAGAGAAAAAAATGGGACAACAGTAATGGCATAATCAATAAAATAGACTTTAAAAAAGTACAAAGGATTATGAGAAAATACTGTGAAGAATTATATGCCAACAAAGTGGACAACCTGGGTGAAACATATAATCTTCCAAAATTCAATCAGAAAGAATCAGAGACCTGAATAGAATAATTAGAACTAATGCAATTGAAATAGGAAAAAACAGTAAAATAGGGAAGATGGCAGTGAGATAGGAGGGAGCGGAGTCCACTCCACCCTGCACATGGGTGAAACACCTAGCTGATCTTCTGAGGAGCAGAGCAAACAGCCAACGGTACCTCAGCATATATAAAGATTGGAGAACAAAAATTGTAGAGGACATTGAAAAATCTGACAGGAGGGAGAGTGGTTCAGGACAGTAAGTTCCCTGGGACCAGTGTGGAGACCAGGGCAGCTGCAGCCCCAGGTCTGCAGGTGCCCACCAGGTCTGCCACAGGGTTCTTGGGAGAGAGCCAGGTCAACGGCTCCCTCCCCTGCCAAACAAAATTTGAGCAGCACCAGGAGATACCTGGTTGCTTGAAGTTGCAGAGAAGGAAATAAGATTGAAGTGGCAAACACATGGAGGCGGTGTGCACCCGTGGAGACTGTGGACTCCAGCTGTGGAGAGTTGAGAATTGGGTCCTGAAGTGCCCTGACCTGGATAGTCCCCGGTCTAGTTGGAGAGGTGGGCTGTGTGAGAGGCCAGGCCCTTGTATGGAGTGGCAAGAATTTTTCAAAAAGAAAAAGCGAAAAAAGACACTCAGCAGCTATTTGGGGAATTCTCCTGCAGCAGCCGCTCCAGCTTCCTCCCCACCCAGCCACGTGGTGCTCCCCAGGTGGTGTGGAAGGCCCTGAGCTCATACCCAAAGCCCTGGGGAGAGTGCACACCCAAACCTATGGGACCAGAGGTTTACCTGCCAAGCGTGCATGCCCACAGCCCCAAGGACAGTGCCCACCTGAACCTGTGGGACAGCAGCTACTCCTCCTACCATACCCGCAGGCCCAAGACCAAGCTGCCTGACCGACCCATGCACCCAACCCCGGCTCCACCAGGGAAACAGCAGAGGAGGTGCACACCTGTATCCATAGAGGAAGCCACAGTGGCACTCCTGCCCTGCACAGCTGACTGGTTCTCTGGGAGGAAGGTGGAGAAGGCCCCAAAGAGGAGAACTACAGGGCTCAGGGAGTCAGCAATCCCCAGAGGGACTTGACTCAGTGGGGGGGCGGGGGGCTGCTGAACTGGCCTGAGGGGGCGCACAGAGTCCCTAGCATCTAGAACAGCAAAGAGTGAGAAAGGGGTGTGTGAATTGCCCCTAACTGGTGCACCTCGGAGACAGTGCAATTGGTGGACTGAAGGCCTAGGCTGGGTTCAGAAGGGCACTGGCAGCTACCTGGGGAACTGGGCTGAAGGCTGGTCCAGTGCCTCTCAGGAAGGAAGAAAAGCCAAACCAATCCCCCCCCCCTCCGTCAGCTGGATGCAGCCAGGAAG
>PVJI01017246.1:0-36144 GCA_004026765.1 Micronycteris hirsuta | reverse complement strand
ACATACGGATCATAGGGCTGCCAGAAGGAGAAGAAGAAATCCAAGGAATTGAAAACTTATTTGAACACATAATGATGGAGAATTTCCTGAAGCTGGTGAAGGAAATAGACTTTCAGGAAGTCCAGGAAGCTCAGAGAGTCCCAAAGAAGTTGGACCCAAAGAGGAACACACCAAGACACATCATAATTACATTACCCAATATTAAAAATAAGGAGAGAATCTTAGAAGCAGCAAGAGAAAAGGGGACAGTTACCTACAAAGGAATTCCCATAAGACTGTCAGCTGATTTCTCAAAGGAGACCTTACAGGCAAGAAGGGGCTGGAGAGAAGTATTCCAAGTCATGAAAGGCAAGGACCTACATCCAAGAATACTCTATCCAGCAAAGTTTTCATTTAGGATGGAAGGGCAGATACAGTGCTTCTCAGATAAGGTCAAGTTCAAGAAGTTCATCACCACCCAGCATTTATTGTATGAAATGTTAAAGGGAGTTATATAAGGTATGGAGGAATATCAAAAGGGGAGTGGTAGCGGGAGAGGGTGGGAATGGGGCACAGAATAAGTAGCATAAATGGTAGGTAGAAAACAGATGGGGGAGGTTAAGAATAGTATAGGAAGTGCAGAAGCAGAAGGACTTATGTGTATGACCTATGGACAAAACTAAAGGGTGGGGAAAGGGGGGGTAAGGGGGTGGGGGGCAAGAAGGGGGGAAGTGGGACAACTGTAACAGCATAATCAATAAAATATAGTTAAAAAAAAAAGAAGATCCGATTTTAGGACAAATTATTTCTCAAACAGTTTTCCGGAACTAATTACATTCAAGAACTGTGGTTCAACTATATTTTTATATACTTGCCTCCAGTTAAAAAAAATTATTAGTGCAAGCTAAAGAAAATCTCCCCCCCTCCAAAAAAAACCCCATCTGTGGGCCAGATCTTTGGTTTGTGGCCTCTGAAGTAGATTGAATGTATGGCCCTCTGCCATAAGGTTCTGGGATTCCCTATGTTCTGCTTATGAAGCAGAAAGTTGGAATGAATAATTAACCTCTTAGCTGAAGGTATACTTAACAACATTAAGGTACTTTTTTATATCAACCACTTTGAAAATTAAATCCTTTATTAACATAAAAAACATATAACTTGCTAAGTGATCATCCTGATAAATCTCATATCCATCTGACACATTATATAGTTATTACAATATTATTGACCATATTCTCTATGCTGTACTTTATATATCTATGACTATTCTGTAACTAACAATTTGTACTTCCCTTTTTTCACTTATTTTTATTTTTAGAGAGGAGAAGCGAGGGAGAAAGAGAGGGAGAGACACATCAATGTGAAGTTGCCTCTCACATGCCCCCCACTGGGGACCTGGCCTGCAACCCAAGCATGTGCCTTGACTGGGAATCGAACTGGTGACCCTTTGGTTCACAGGCCGGCACTCACCAGCCACACCAGCCAGGGCCCAATTTGTACTTCTTAATCCCTTCACCTGTTTCACTAAACCCCCCAAGACCCCTCCCATCTGGCAACTGTCAAAATGTTTTCTGTATCTATGAGTTGTTTCTATTCTGCTTCTTCATTTATTTTGTATTTTTTAGATTCAATTGTTGATAGATATGTATTTATTGCCATTTTATTATTCATATTTTTTATTTTTTCTTCTTCCTCTTAAGGAAGACCCATTAATATATCCTGTTACACTGATCTGGTAGTGATGAACTCCTTTCTTGTCTGGGAAGCTCTTTACCTGCCCTTTGATTCTAAATGATAGGTTTGCTGGATAGAGTAATCTTGGTTGTAGGTTCTTGCTTTTCATAACTTTAAATATTTCTTGCCAATCCCTTTTGGTCTGCAAAATTTCTATTGAGAAATTATCCAATGGTCTTAGGGAAGCTCTCTTGTAGGTGACTAACTTCTTTTCTCTTACTACTTTTAAGATTCTCTCTTTGTCTTTAACTTTGGCATTTTAATCATGCTGTGTCTTGGTGTGAGCCTTTTGGGGTTCATCTTTTTGGGGGACTCTCTGCACTTTCTGGACCTGTATGCCTATTTATTTTACCAAGTTATGATTGGTTTTGTCATTACTTTTTCACATAGGTTTTCAATTCTTTGCTATCTCTCTACTTCTGGTACCCCTATGATGCAAATATTGGTACACCTGAAGTTGTCCCAGAGGCTCCTTATACTATCCTCAGTTTTTAAAATTCTTATTTATTTATTTAATTTTTAGAGAGAGGGAAAGGGAAGGTGACAGAGAGGGAGAGAAACATTGATGTGTGAGAGACACACTGATCAGTTGCTTCTTGCACACCCCCAAGTGGTCACCTGGCCCACCACCTAGTCATATGCCCTGACTTGGGACTGGTGACCTTTTGGTTTCCAGGCTAGCTCTCAATCCACTGAGCCATACCAGCCAGGGCTATTTTTGTTGTTCTTATTGTGTGTTTTCTGTCTTGTTATCTTCCAAATCTCTGATTTGATCCTCTGCTTCATCTATTCCACTGTTGTCCTATAATATATTCTTAATTTCGGTTCATGTATTTTTGATTTCTGACTGGTTCTTTTTTACATTTTCTAGTTCTGTTTTGTTTCCCATCTCTTTGTTAAGTTCTCACTAAGTTCATCTATCCTTCCCCTAAGTTCACTGAGCTAACTTATAACCAGTGTTTTGAACTCTGTATCTAGTAGATTGTCTGCCTCCATTTTGTTTAGTTCTTTTTATGGAGTTTTGTTCTTTTCTTCCATTTGGGACACGTTTCTTTGTGTCCTCATTTTGGCAGCCTCTCTGTGTTTAGTTCTATGTATTTTGCAGAGCTGCTATATCTCCTGGCTTAGTAGACAGGCCTTATGTAGTAGGTGTTCTTAGCATCCAGTGGCATAGTCTCTCTGATCACCCAAGATGGGCTCTCCAGTTGTGGCCCCCTGTTGTGGGCTGTGTACCCCTTCCTGCTGTAGTTGAGCTTTGATTACTGTTAGCACGTCAGCGAGAGGGATTTACCCCCAAGCCGATTGGCTGCAAGGACTGGCTACAATCACCAACCACCATGGAGAATCAGTTGTGCAGGGCCCCAACCCACTGAGCAGGACTTACTTCAGTGGGGCTTTAGTGCTCACTGAGTCCGCCCTTTAAGTATGTCACTTGTGGAAATGGTTGTATGGTGTTTCAAATGGTCCGAAGCTGTCCACCAAGTATTCTGGCTCTGGGTCTTCAGCTTTTGCTGGTGTTCTTTCTGGGACCACTGGCATGAGCTACAAAGTGATCTGCAGATGGCTGCTACTTGTGCTGGTCTTGGAAGTGCCCAGGAAAGGCCAAGCTGTAAGCCAAGGCCAGCTACCATTGGCGCTGGGCCTAGGGTCACTTAGTGAGAGGTACGGGACATACCAAAGCCAGATGATGCCTGTTTGAGAGATTTAAAAAAACTCTGAAGCGTGAGCCAAGACTGGCCATTCCTATGGTAAAGCCACTGGAAACAGCTTGGGTGGGCCTGAAATTTGGGTGGGGCAATGTCTCAGGAAATTACCAGGGCAGGGTGAACAGTGATAGCCAGGTTGATGGAGACTCAGAAATGGCACCCACCTGCTGGCCATGTGGGGGGGTGGGCTCAGCAAGGGAACAATGGCCTCTACCAGCATTTCTATTTGTGAGAAAGCTGTCCCTCTTGCTCTGGCCCTGTTGCCAGACAATTCAGTTCTTCCTAGTATGCCCCTGGTGGCTTTTATGCTGCTCTGTCAGTGCTGGAGCACAGAGGGAGTAAGTTCAAGTAAATCTATGCATGTGCCCTTTAAGAGGGATGCCTGGAACTTCAGAAGCCCTCAGTCTCACTCAGCTAGAAGTTAAGGTTTTTACAGCCAGAAGTTATGGGAACTTCTCTTCCTGGCACTGGAACCCTGGGCTTGGGGGCTTGGTGTAGGACTGGGACCCCTTGCTCCTCAGGTGGGAACTCAGCAGCTGAGATATCCCTCCTGAATTTTACTTGCTACTGGTGGGTGTGGGACCAGCGGTTCCATGCCTCTGCCCTCCTACCCATCTCCATGGGACTCCTTCTTTAAAGTCTTAGTTGTAGGACTTCTGTTCAGCTACATTTCAGGCAGTTCTAAATGATGGTTGGTCTGTAGTTTAGTTGTAATTGTGATGTAGTTGTGGGAGGGTGTGAGTACAGTGTTTACCAACTTGACCATAAGCTCCCCTAGTTCTTTTTGATGGGAAGTTGTATTTAGAGTTATGTTAGCATAGTTTAATGAGACCAGGTTTGCCATTGTTTCCAGGCTTATCTGGTAGATAGAATTTAAAAACATTTTTTAATAGAAAATGCACTACTCATTTATGTTTCCAATTCAAATTTAGGATTACATGGTTTTTACTTAGCTTCTCTGATTCAAGCTTTTTATGTTGAAAACCTTCACTCCTAATAAATTACAACATAATTACTTTGAATTTTCCTATTATATACATAATAGTCTAGAATAATTATACCAACATTATAACTAATAATACGTCTACTAGAAAAGATTTTAGGTTTGTTTGTTCATTTTTGCAGGGGTTTTTTTTGTTGTTGTCATCGGGTACATTCCAGTCATATTGTTATGTTTTAAAATACCTTGAAATAGTTCTCTGTATGGTTAAGATACCCACTCAATCCACAACTGGGCTCATTAGTTTTATTTTTTATTTTCGTAGTTATTTTATTTGAATCATCTAAAACATTTACATGATTCCAAAGTCAAATGTCTAAGTAATTTCAGAAATGTCTAACTTTTATCACTATTCCCTCCTTTTGTCTCTTCCACCTCTCTGGGAAATATTTTTAAAATTAGATTTAGGTTTATCTTCCACTAAAACTAGTAAATCTGGAACTTTGAAAAGACTAGCATGTACCTTCAGCCACAAGCATTCCCATCTTACCTGAGCAGGGCAGGTCCCGTCCTTCCTTCTCACCATCTGATTTGCCCAAAGTCAAGGTGATGACAGTGACAACTCCAGTGGCAGTTTGCACAAGCGTGGCTCTGGCCAGCAGTTGAAAATACAAGTTTTGTCCCTTTTATGTTTATTAGAGTTGCAAAGTAGGTCTGAAACTACTTCGTATTTTTTGCTCATATATCCTTTGCTCTCTGAGAATCAAAATGACTGCAGCCGCGAAATTGCAGCATCAAAACTCCCCTGTCCTCAGGAAGAAATTCAGGACCATGCATTTACCGAAGCTTGGAAAAAAAGAAATCACTGGAGAAATAATGTAGTCCATTACGCTGCCCAGGTCTGCACTTAATGTATTTTAGGTAACTATTATCACGATCAACACCAAAAATACATGTGTAATAGAGCATCACGTGTGGTAGCCATGAGAACACACTTGCACAGACCTGAAACTACAGGGAGTGTAACTGACTGAGGCCCCAGCAACTGATGTGCTCTGAAATCACGGCAGCATTTTTTTAAAAAGTAACATTTTTATTGAGATATAATTCATATACCATTCAGTGGGGAGAGGGGGGTTAGTATCTATATTAAGTTATGCAATGCTCACCATTACTCATCATTATCTAATTCCTTAGCATTGTAATCACTCCAGAAGAAAGCTCTGTACCTTCAGCAGCCACCCCTCATCCTCCACTCCTGCCGGCTATGGCAACCACTAACCTACTTTTGTCTCCATGGATGTGCCTATTCTTCACATTTCTTATAAATGGGATCATACAGCATATGGCCTTTTGTGTTGGCTGCTTTTGCTTCCCATAATGTTTTCAAGGTTTATCCATGTCATGGTATGCATAAGTACTTCATTTCTTTTTTTTTCTCTTTTTTAAACTTTGGTAAATAAGATACACATAACCTGAAATATACCACTTTAACCACTTTCAAGTGTACAGTTTAGTTATGTTAAGTACACTCACATTGCTATGCAACCAACTCCAGAACTCTTTTCATCTTGTAAAACGGAATCTGTGCCCATTAAACAACACCTCCCACTTCCTCTCCCACCAGCCTCTGGCAACCACCACTCTGCTTTCTGTCTCTATGATTTGACTACTCCAGATACCTCGTGAAAGTGGAATCGTACACTGGTTTTCTTTCTGTGACTATTTCACTTAGCACAACGTCTTCCAGGCTCATCATGCAGCACGCGACAGAATTTCCTTCCTTGTTTAAGGCTGAATGTTATTCCCATGTGTGTGTATGTGGGGGGGTGTATTTCATTCCTTTATGACCACATCATATTCCATAGATTATACCACATTTTGTTTATCCATTCATCAGCTGATGAACACTTCTTGCCTGATGTAATGCTGCTATGAACATCTGTGTATAAGTTTTCGAGTGGACATATGTTTTCAATTCTCTTTGTTATATACCTAGGAATAGAATTACTGGGTTGGAGTTAACTTTTTGAGGGACTGCCCGACTGTTTTCCAAAGGAAATTCACCATTTTACATTCCTACCAGGAATGTATGAATATTTCAATTTCTCTACGTTATGGCTAACAATTGTTATTGTTCATATCTTTTATTATAGCCATCCTAGTGGGTGTGAAGTATATCTCCTTGTGGTTTTGATCTGCATTTTCCTAATGACTAGTAATACTGAGCATCTTTTCATGCTCAGTGGCTATTTGTATATCATCATTGGAGAAATTTACATTCACAGACTTTCCCTATTTTTAAATTGGTTTACTCATCTTTTATTATTGAATTATGTTCTTTATATATTCTGGATACATGTCCCTTATCAGATATATGACTGGCCTACATTTTCTCCCATCCTGGGGGTTGTCTTCCACTTCTTTGTCCATCACAACCGCGGCACTGAGACCCTAGTGCACATAGCTGGTCCCAGCCAGTGGATGAAGAAGGCATAGACGCTAAGGCAGGCTCGTTCCAAGGAGGTGTGCGACCTCTTTCATGGCTGACTTAGGCTCAAGGACTCACCAAAAGCTTTACCAAACCTTCCTTAGACTGCTCGGTGGTCTACGATGCTCCCACCCAATCTTCCCTTCTTTTCTTCTTCATTGGGATCAGACTTGCATTGCCGTCTGACAGTTTTCAGCCTTTCCCCACTCCTGCCCCATATTCTCTCACCAAAAGCACTTCCCCTAATAAAACCTGTGCACATTCAGTCCTGTTTGGAGTCTGCTTTTGGAGGATGTTGACTAATACACCATGCAACAGCAATGGCTTCACTAAAGAAGGTAGTTTAAAAGTTCATTTCCAAAGTCCTTCTGTAATGGCAGGCAGCAGCAACCAGAAGCGAAACGTGAAGATTTGAACTGATGTTTGTCATGGTGTTTCTACCCAGCTGAACGAGCGATGATTTTTGAACCAGATAGATCATACCCGGGCTTGACTATCAGCCCTGCCACTTACTAATTTTGTGATTTTGACAAGTTATTTATTTTCCCTGTGCCTTAGTCTCTCATCTGCAAAATATGCACAGTAGTGCTGTCTACCTATATTGTTTTGAAGATTAAATAACGTAAAAAGCATCTGGAAAAGTGCCTGGCACAGAGTGGGTGTTTGCCAAATGTTCATTTCCTTCTCATATTCCTTCATTCAGGTCTTAGCAGCATCATGCTCAGCTAAGTGTTTGGAGGCAAATAATAGCTTCACTCTAAGATGAGTCACATCCACTTTATAGAAGAAAGCAGCAGGGTAAATGTAGATTTTTCTTTTGCCTGTTTCTCAGGCTTCCTTTCCCTGATCTGTGCTGGCCCAGCCACTGCCCTCAGGTTCCTGGATGTTGGAGGGATGAGCATTCTGACCAAGGTCCCACATGGAGGACCCGCGCTGAGAGCTGCCCACCAGGACAACCCAGCCGCCTGTGCTGACGAAACCTCTCTTCTTCCTCCTCACCTCACTAGAATCTTTGTGTTGTTCTGAAATGGCTCCTCTTTGCCTCCAGCCCTCATTACCTTCCCAAATGCTCTGCCCCTTGCCCTGAGTTTTAACTAGCTTAATTCTTTCTTTCTTTCTTTCTTTTTTTTTTTTTTTACCTTCACACAAGGCCTGCTCTTTCTATTATTCTAGCAAGCTTCATCTTGGCATCTCCCCAAATCTTTCTCTAAATTCCAAAGGGCCTTTGTGGTCAGAGAAAGTTTTGGAGTAGTCTATAGTCAGCCCCAGCATATCCCCACCCCAGGAAAAGCCACATTGTGGGTGGAAGTGTGGATTATGGTATATATTGCTGTATGGTAAAGATTACAAAGTTGTTATTTTTCACTTGTCAGAAAATACATAGGAAATAAAAATGTAAGTTTACTTCCATATGGTTATATTTTAAAACTTTAAATTCTGTAACCTCCCTATTAGCTATTAGCATTCTAGAAAGTATTATTAAGGAGATGGGATAATGCTCGGAGAAGAATTACCTTTGTGGCCATGTAAAGTAAAGACATCTGATAAAGCATGGGGTTCTACATAAAAAAATGAAAGTTAGGTGGCCCCACAGAGCAGATGAGACCCCAAATTTGGACCAATAGTTAAATCATTTGTTTCTTTGTTTGTTTGTTTTTGTTTTGTGTTTTTTAATTACTTTATTGTTCTACAATTACAGTTGTCTGCATTTTCTCCCCTCCCCTCCCCTCCACCCCGCCCCATCCAAACCCACCTCTCTCCCTTGTTTCCACCCTTTCATTTGTGTCTTAATACAATGCCCTTTGTCTGGTCCACACCTGATGATTAAATAAAAATCTCTGTGAGCCCATTTATAGACTCGAAGGAGTGTTCCAGCTCTCTCTCCATCTTCCAATCAATTCCTGGGCTGTCTGCCTATGAACTCAGCCACACCCTGGGCCCCCAGGCCATCTCCTACTTCCTCTCCACCTTATAATATGAGAGGTGGGAAGGGAAGAGGGGAAAAAACAAAACAATTTGTTATAGCAGCAATTTTCAACTAGTGTGCCACAAGAATTTTTTTTAAGATTTTATTTATTTATTTTTAGAGAGAGGGGAAGGGAGGGAGAAAGAGAAGGAGAGAAACATCAATGTGTGGTTGCCTCTTGCACGTCTCCAACTGGGGACCTGGCTCACAACCCAGGCATATGCCCCGACTGGGATTCAAACTGGCACCCCTTTCCTTCGCAGTCTGGTGCTCAATCCACTGAGCCACGCCAGCCAGGGCACAAGAATTTTTTAAAGGCTTAAAAAAAATGATCACCCAAGACTTCCAGCCACTATGGAGGCATAGGTAGATATACTTTGCCTCCTTGCACAACCAAAAGAAGGACAACAACCAATTCAAAAACAAAAAAAAAAAAACCAACCAGAACTGCAAGAAAACCAAACTGTATAGAAGCCCAACAACCAAGGAGTTAAAGAAGAAACATTCATCCAGACAGGCAGCAGGGGCAGAGAGGACCTGCAGCAAGATGACAGACCAGGCTGGGCGAGGTGGTGGCTGGCGGACCTGGTGATCCTACATTCACGTGCCGATAAGCCAGGAGGAACAACTGGGGAATAAGACAGACAACAAACCCAGGGTTCCAGTGCATGGAAATAAAGCCTCAAAACCTCTGGCTGTAAAAACCTGTGGGGGTTTCAGCAGTGGGAGAAAGTCCCAGTCTCACAGGAGAGTTCATTGGAGAGACCCACAGGGTCCTAGAACGTACACAAGCCCACCCACCTGGGAATCAGCGCCAGAAGGGCCCAATTTGCTTGTGGGTAGTGGGGGAAGTGACTGAAAGCTGGCTGAGAGTTAAGCAAGTGTCATTATTCCCTCTCTGACCCCTCCCCACATACAGCACTGCATCACAACAATGTGGGTTGCCCCACCCTGACGAATACCTAAGGCTATGCCCCTTACAACAGAACAGGTGCTCCAAGACAAAAATATGGCCCAAATGAAAGAACAGATCAAAACTCCAAAAATAGAACTAAGCAATGAGATAACCAACCTATCAGATGCAGAGCTCAAAACACTGGTATTCAGGATGCTCACAGAAATGGTTGAATATGGTCACAAAATAGAGGAAAAGTGAAGGCTATGCAAAGTGAAATAAAGGAAAATAGACAGGGAACCAACAGTGAAGGAAAGGAAACCAGGACTCAAATCAATGGTTTGGACCAGAAGAAAGAAATAAACAGTCAACCAGAACAGAATGAACAAAGAAGAAGTCAAAAAAACAAAAGGCTTAGGAACCTCAGGGACACTTTAAATGTTCTAACATCTGAATCATAGGGGTGCCAGAAGGAGAATAGGAAGAACAAAAAAGTGAAAACTTATTCGAAAAAATAATGGAGGTAAGGATGGTTGGGGTGAGGGGAAAGCGGTGGGAATTAAATGCAGATGACTGTAATTGAAAACCAATAAAAAATAATAATAAGCCCTGGCTGGTGTAGCTCAGTGGATTGAGTGCGGGCTGGGAACCAAGCAGTCCTGGTTCGATTCCCAGTCAGGGCACATGCCTGGGTTGCGGGCCAGGTCCCCAGTGAGGGCCATGTGAGAGGCAACCACACATTACTGTTTCTCTCCCTCTCTTTCTCCCTCCCTTCCCCTCTCTCTAAAAATAGATAAAAATAAAATCTTAAAAAAAAACTAATAATAATAATGGAGAACTTTCCCAATCTGGCAAAGGAAATAGACTTCCAGGAAGTTCAGGAAGCTCAGAGAGTCCCAAAGAAGTTGGACACAAGGAAGCACACACCCAGAAACATCCTAATTACATCACCCAAGCTTAAAGATAAGGAGAGAATCTTAAAAGCAGCAACAGAAAAGGAGACAGTTACCTATAAAGGAGTCCCTGTAGGACTATCAACTGATTTCTCCAAAGAAACCTTGCAGGCAAGAAGGGGCTGGAAAGAAGTATTCAAAGTCAGGAAAGGCAAGGACCTACATCCAAGATGAGTCTATCCAGTAAAGCTATCACTTAGAATGGCAGGGCATATAAAGTGCTTCCCAGATAAGGTCAAGTTAAAGGAGTTCATCATCACCAAGCCCTTATTATATGAAATGTTAAAGGGACTTATCTAAGAAAAAGAAGATGATCAAAACTATGAACAGTAAAATGACAACAAACTTACAACTCTCAACAACTGGACCTAAAAACAAAACAAAACAAAAAAAAAAGAAACTAAGCAAACAACTAGAACAGGAAAAGAATCACAGAAATGGAGATCACATGGAGAGTCATCAGTGGGGAGGGGGATGGGGGAGAATAGGGAAAAAAGGTACAAGAAACAAGAAACATAAATGGTAGGTACAAAATAGACAGGAGGAGGTTAAGAATAGTATAGGGAATGGAGAAGCCAAAAAGTTTATATGTACAACCCATTGACATGAACTAAGGGTGGGGGAATGCTGACGGGAGGGGGCGCAGGGTGGAGGGAAATAAAGGGGAGAAAAAAGTAATGGGACAACTGTAGTAACATAATCAATAAAATATAGTAAAAAAAATCATCACCTGAGAATATGTTTATTGATTTTTAGAGAGAGATGAAGGAGGAGAAGGAGAGAAAGAGACAGAGACAGAGATAGACATCGATTGGTTGCCTCCCGTACCTGCCCTGACTGGGGATTGAACACACAAACATGTTCAGTGTGCGGGATGACACTCCAACCAACCGAGCCACCTGGCCAGGGCTGTGCCGCAAGAATTTTTAAAACATGTGATACCTGACTATTTAGTCAGGGGCACTGACCTCTTTTTCCTTAGACTGTCGAATAAAAAAATGAGAACAGCCACACAGCAGTAGCTATCCGCTGTAAATGAATCAAAATTTTACCTATTTTTTGTCATATTGGCAAAAACTATATATTTGTTGGTACTCCACAGAACTTCAGTAGTTTGTTTATGTGTGCCATGAGATGAAAAGTGTTGAAAAATTGCTCTGTTAGAGAGCCACAGATCTGTTTCTTTTGCCTTTGTTCTTGACTTACTGTAGGACAGAATTATCGGCTACAAAGAACAGAGGAGTCTTAATTAATGGAACAAACCCTTATTCGAAACCAACTAAATCACTTGCTATTATTGTATTTATCATCTCCCATTTAAATTACTCATATACACTATTTTAAAATTACAGTGGTTTACTTTTTGATTTTGTAAGTGATACACACTCATTGAAAAAAATACACAGAAAATTATGAAGATAAAAACCACCTGAAATCCTACCCTCGATAAATAGCCACTGTTTCTATTTTGGCAAACATATTTTACAAGATTTCTATGTGTGACTCATGTACTTACACCCTCTTCAAATAAATCTTGACTAGAGAAAGTGCAGCGGGGGCTACTTATTTAGGATAAGTGCATTCACTTGTTGGCTTTTTGCTAATAAGCTCAGAGAGACAAGTGCAAAAGACTTGTCCCGGGAACGCGAGCTGCCCCGTCAGAGTCCCCCAGTTTCTCTCATGCCATCGCCACGCCCAGTGGGCGCCCCAGTCACACTGTCACAAAATGTGTCAGGATTGTTTCTGTCTCTCGGGGACGGGTTGTGATTCAGGGGCTCCAAGGGCACCTTCTCTTTTTTGTTCAGATCAGTATTTTCGTGGGGCACCTCTTCTGTTCTTAGGCCAAGAAATTTCCCAACTTGGAGGTCATTTGGAGGAAATTTGAAAGTAAAAACAGGTCAGTGTTATGTTGGACGCATTTGAACAGCTGACATTTTCCTTGGGGCCTTTAGCATCCTGCGGAAATTGTGGACACCATTCTGCAAGGAGGGCGATGTCTCTATATTTTTTTTTTTTACCTCAATAAAGACGTAAAATAAATATTTGGAAGGCAGAAAGTGGCTTCAAACTAAATTACCTTCCCTTATATTTTTAAATTTTGAAAAACCAAATCATTAAATCTATCAACGGTTCCCAGAGTTCAGGGTGATTAATATACAGGGGTGAAGGAACAGTTCTGTGTGTTGACTGGAGTCGTAATTATATGATTTCGTAAATAAGATAAAGTGCCATAGAACTGCACACAAAGACATTTTTAAAAAGCGAAAAACAGGTAAAGTCTGAGCAAGGTCTGTAGTCTGGTTAATTGCATTGTGCCAGTGTCAATTTCGTTGTATCAATAATGTACTACGGTTACAGAAGATGTTGTCATGGAGGAAGCTGGCTGAGGGGTATTGGGATTTCCTTATTACTTTTGCAATTTCCTGTGAGTATAATTATTTCAAAAAGCAGAAACAAAATAGGCAGTGGCTGAATTTGGTCAGGACATAGTTTGCTGACCCCATCTTTGGAGAAAATAGCTTCTTTCTCCCATTTCTATGTCAAAAACATCCCAGAAGAAGAATCTCATTGGGTCGTGTGCCTCTCTCCTGCATTGATCACTAGGGATAAAAAGCAAGGTTATGTGATCACATTAGAACCAAAGTGGGGTGGAAAGTTGACCCCCCAAATAATGGAATGGTGAGGGGTAGACAAAACCACACATGTCCACTACAGTGGGTATCTTAAAGTCTCAAAGTTAGGACGTACAGATGGGCCTTGTGCAGAACTGGAACCAGGAACCCAAAGTCACAAGAAGCTAAAGAAGCTATGCTTTTCATGGAACCAAATGGTCTCTTGTTTCCACTCTTTTCTCTGTATCAGCTTCCTCCTTCACTCATTCCGCAGTGTGACTTCGTCTGTTTTCTGGTGGGGGCTAAAGAGATCACCCACAGCTTCTGTGTTTATGTTTTGTCAGTTGAAATATTTATTATTTTGTTTGTATTTTGCATTGTGTCATTTAGTGAATTTATATTACTAATCATAGGTAATTTTTATCTTTATGATACTATACTCATATCCTAGCCTAATAAATTATGTGTATTATTTTAGAAAGCCCAGCACTATGTAAAATTTATGATTGATTTTAAACAAAACAGTATCTAGTAAGCATCTGCATATATAGTTTTAGTTAAAATGTTTAGTAAATGAATAACATTTAATTAAACAGCACAGAGACTATTAATATCTGATCAAAATCTCTGGAAGAGTATTTTGGGCCGAGTGTTATATTTTAATTCAATAATGATCAATGACAAGTAGTGGGAAGAGGTAGCAAAGATACTGTATTTTTCGGACCATAAGATGCACCTAGGTTTTAGAGGAGGAAAATAGGGGAAAAAATGTTTGAAGCAAAAAATGTGGTAAAATATTTAATAACATAAATAACATTCAGACTATAATTTAGCAACATTCGGACTATAAGACACACCCCCATTTTCCTCCCAAATTTGGGGAAAAAAAGTGCATCTTATAGTCCAAAAAATAAGGTATGTCCTCAGAGGTCCATCCTCTGATGCAGGCATTCCAAGGACGGTGGGACCCGGAGGTCCACGACCTGCTATGAGTTCTTGGAATCTCGCAGGAAAGAATTCAATATGAGCCAGCATAGCTTTAAAGTGAAAGAGAGTTTGTCGGTGAAGCAGTAGGATTGAGAGTGGCTACTCCACAGGCAGAGCAGCCCCAGCCTAGAGGGATTTATTTCTTTTACTGAGACTCATTTAATCAATGGGTAGAGCATTCAATAAGGCGGGGGGATATTCAGGATTTTTCTGAGCAAGGGTTGGGACTTCTTGGAAGAGGCCCATTGGCCATGTTGTATTCTCAAATGGGCTTTCCATTTCCGGTTATGGTAGTGTGGGGTGTGTTGTTTAGTATGGTGATGTATTACAATGAATGTATAATGAGGCTAAGGGTTACTGCAAGGTGAAATTATTTGTCATGTTGGATCAAGCTCGTCTTCTGCTGATTCTAAGCCATAAATCCATTGAGGGTTGGTTTTACGATCTCCATGATAGTCTTGTAGCCTTTATCAGTTATAACCAGTTTGCCATATACCCTATCTCATTTCTGGGAGGCTGCAGTTCTCAGAGATGGGCATATGTGCTGAGCAGTATCTACCACATCTGTCTACTGCACTACAGGAGATAAACAGGGTGCTGACTACTGTGGCAAAGACAGCTAATTGTCCTTCAAAAGTCATGAGTCCACTTTCGTAGGATTGGAATGAGCTGCTCAGGACTCCATTCAAAAAAACTACCTTTCCCAAACCTCCGTGCATTTACGTGGAGCCATGCAGCTAATGCTTGCCAACGGAATATGAGCAGAAATGATGTGGCCATCAACCCTACCACCTCCGTAGCCCCCACTTTATGTATACTTCATGCCTGCTCCCCTTTTGCTAGCTGGGAGCAGAGGACCCCAAAGGCCTGAATAGGGTTGGGCAATCTTTTATGTGAAGGGCCAGATAGTAAATATTTTATGCCATGTGAACCGTATAGCCTATATCAAAATGACTCGATTCTGTCATTGTGGCACAAAGGCAGTCATGGACAATACAACAGGTGGATGTGGCTGTGCTGCAATAAAATGTTACATCTGCAAACAGGAAGTGGAAATTCAGGGGTAGGCTGGAGTTGGTCATCAGGAAGTTCAAGTTTTAGTGCCGCGTTGGTGGTGTGGTCCTGGCTATTGTGTACAACTCTCTTGAGTCTCAGTTTCTTCATGAAAGTGAAAAAGAAGTTGGACTTGATCTCAAATTTCTCTAATAACTCCATGACTCTACAGTTTTAGTGCATCAACTTTTATTCCTACTCAACTTCTAGCCAGGTGTAGTCTGCATGTGTGTATTTTAAGAAACATATAAAATTCTGATAACCTTGTTGCTTCACAGCGTTTTATAAAAGTCAGAGAAAATTAGCTAAAAAATATGTAGCAATTAACCTTTTTTCCCCAAGTCTGGAAAAAAGTAAAGGAGACATTTATCAAGAGAGAAAGGAAAGCCTCAGATACTTCCAGAGTTTATAAAATTCAACAGATTAAATACAACGAACAAGTGAGTGAGTGAGTTCCAAGTGTACATTCTCAATGAACCAGACCACAGGGTGCTGGAGCTTGATCGCTGCCATCACACAAGAGGAAAATTGAAAGTATTTCTTTGGGAACTTTACAGCATCGTTTGCCAAATAACACCCTGGGACCTAAAGGATTGTTTAGCTCAAGAGCAGTGAGACACATCAAGAGAGGAATAATGACATGAGTCCTTCCAAGAACTTAGCAGTTTGCTCAGTGGAGGGAAGTTACTGTATTAACAAAGGAACATCAGCTATAGAAGTAGTAATGATAACTGAAGTTTATATTTGTATTTAGGTAGTAACCCATTCTTGAGACTCTCTAATCACATTAACCCTCTCAACCCCACATTGATGGAATACTAGCAAATACTATACCATTATTCTTATTAAACAGATGAAAAACCTGTAAAGGCATTTATTCAAGTCACATTTATACGTATCCAAGTTTTAACATACCCAGTATAGCTTCAGGGGAAATATTTTGTTGAATATTGAATAGAAGTTATTTCACACCAGAAACAATAACAGTAACTGTTTTGGTATGACTAACAATATAGGAACAATAAGACTCACTTTTCATATATAAGGTCCCATGTTATTTTATTTTATTTTATTTTAAAGCTTTTATTTATTTATTTTTAGAGAGAGGGGAAGGGAGGGAGAAAGAGGGGGAGGGAGGGAGAGAGATAGGGAAACATTGATTGGTTGTCTCTTGTACATGCCCCAACCAGGGAACGAACCCATAACACAGGCATGTGCCCTGACTGGGAATCAAACCAGAAAACTTGCTCTGCAGTATGCTGCCCAACCCACCAAGCCACACTGGTCAGGGCTCCATATTATTTTAATCTTTATACCAATCCAATGATGTAGGCTAAATTTCCAATGTGAATCCCATTGGATAGATAAGAAAATTGGGACTCAAGGAGGGTGAATGGCATGTGAACATTCAACTAGTTAGCTGAAGCAGAATTAATACCAGGATCCAGGAATTCTGACTTGGAAAACAATTCCAAATGTTATTCACAGTTTACAGCAGAAATGTAACCTTGGATAATTGAAATAAAATAGGATCATTAATGTGCTTTCAGGACTGGTATCATAAGTTGTTGTCTTCTAATGCCTACACACCTTATATCGACATCTGAAGAAGTGTTCACACCTGTGATAACTATGGGACTGCTCATGAAAAGTGTCTTTTTTAAAAAAATTACTTTATTGATCTTCAATTACAATTGTCTGCATTTTCTCCCCTCTCCTCCCCCCCACCCCATTGGAACCCACCTCCCTCCCTTGCTTCCACCCTCCCCCTTGGTTTTGTCCATGTGTCCTTTATAGTAGTTCCTGAAACTACTTCTCCCACAGTCCCCTACCACCTCCCCACTGGCTATTGTTAGATTGTTCTTAATTTCAATGTCTCTGGTTATATTTTGCTTGCTTTTTTCTTTTGTTGGTTATGTTCCAGTTAAAGGTGAGATCATATGGTATTTGTCCCTCACCGCCTGGCTTATTTCACTTAGCATAATGCTCTCCAGTTCCATCCATGCTGTCACAAAGGGTATAAGCTCCTTCTTTCTCTCTGCTGCATAGAATTCCATTGTGTAAATGTACTATAGTTTCTTGATCCACTCATTTGTTGATGGCACTTAGGTTGCTTCCAGTACTTGGCTGTTGTAAATTGTGCTGCTATGAACATTGGAGTGCTTAGGTTCTTTTGGATTGGTGTTTCAGGGCTCTTAGGATATAATCCCAGCAGTGGAATTGCTGGGTCAAAAGGCAGTTCCATTTTTAGTTTTCTGAGGAAATTCCATACTGTTTTCCACAGTGGCTGCACCAGTCTGCATTCCCACCAACAGTGCACTAGGGTTCCCTTTCCTCCACATCCAACACTTGGTCTGTTGCTTTGTTTGTGATGACCATTCTGACCAGTGTGAGGTGGTAGCTCGTTGTGGTTTTAATTGCATCTCTCTGATGGCTAGTGATGCTGAGCATCTACGGCCATATCACCCCGAATGTGCCTGATCTCATCTGATCTCGGAAGCTAAGCAGGGTCGGGCCTGGTTAGTACTTGGATGGGAGTGTCTCCCTTTTTTTAAATTGTTGTTCAAGTACAGTTGTCTCCAAGAAAGAAGGAAAGTATCTTCTCAGGATGACAAAGTAAGGTTGCATATGGAGCAAGAGCCAGAATGACTGAGGAGGTAAGAGGGTGTCACTACTGATGTTTATCTCCAAGTCTGTCCAAGAAGATGCCAATGAAACTTTCAGTCCAATTCTACAGTCACTAATCTCAACATAGACAGGAAGTATTGACTAGTTTCCAATGTTGAATACTCTTCCCCCACACAGTTAATTCTAACTCAGTCTTCAGCTCTCATTTCAAGCACTACTTCCTTAGGGAATCTTTCTATGACCCTTGACCTCTGCAATATGTTCTCTTTTCCTTCAACATACTTTACTCAGCTAGCAATAATTTTTTAACTTAATCTTTATTGTATTTTTTCCATTACCATTTAGTCCCTTTATGCCCCCCACCCCCTAGCAACCACCACACTGTTATCCATGTCCATGAGTCCTTTTTCACTTTTTCAGCTAGCAATTATACATTTACCTTGGTGGTTATATGATTATTTTCACTCTTCCCACTAGAGTGTCCCATGAGAGCAGGAAACACATTTGTTTTTGCTCATTACTAAATTTCCAGCACCTAGCAGAGAATCTGGCCACATAGCAGGTACCCAATTAGTATCTATTTGAATAAATCCTGGGATAGATGGATGGATGAATGAATGAATGGATGGATAAGTAAATGAATGAATGAATGAGACAATCAAAGTGTCCTTCGGTATATGATTGGATAAAGAAGATGTGATACATATATACAATGGACTACTACTCAGTAATATGAAAAGATGAAATACTGCCATTTGCAACAACACAGATGGACCTTGAGAATATTATGCTAAGCAAAATAATATCAAGGATTAGGGTGGCCAGGAAAAATACAGGATGCCTAGTTAAACTTGAATTTCAGATGAACAATAAATAATTCTTATTACTAGTATTCCCATATAATACTTGGTACATACACTAAAAAATTACTCATTGTTTATCTGGAATTCAAACTTACTGTATTTTTATTTGCTAAATCTAAATGTTGAAGCTGGAAGAAACCTTGAAAATGATTGTTCAAATCTTTCAAAAAATTTGTCACCAAGCAACATGAGTATCAAGGAAGATTTTCCTTAATGGTGATTGTAAATGTCATCATAAGTTTTTAAATTGTGGGTTTCCTTTCTAGCTTGTCTAACTACTTTAGAGGAAGGCAGAACCAAGAAATAAAGAGAGAGAAATGACCTTGAGACCTGGGATCCAGCGATGCCTGAAACAATTCTCAAGCTTTTCACTAACGTGAGCCAATAAATGCCCTCTATCACTTCAGCTGATTAGAATGGTACGTCTATTCCTTTTAACCCTGAGAGTCCTCACTAATATTGACACTTCCACATTTTCTTATTCAAGTTATTAGGCTAATCATCAATAGTGTTATTTGTACAGAAGAATCTCAATATACATTTATTAAATAAACCATAGTCTTGGTTTAGGTTATCGCTTTCATATTACCACTTAAACATTTTCCTTACCCATATAGTGTTTTTTTTTGTTTGTTTGTTTTTTTAAGATTTTATTTATTTATTTTCAGAGAGAGGAGAAGGGAGGGAGAAAGAACAATGTATGGTTGCCTCTCACATGGCCCTCACTGGGGACCTGGCCTGCAACCCAGGCATGTGCCCCGACTGGGAATCGAACCGGGACCCTCTGGTTCCCAGCCCGCGCTCAATCCACTGAGCTACACCAGCCGGGCCCCATATAGTGTTTTTTTAAAGTCTGAATTTATTTTCCTGAGTACACACACAAAACTAAACTAAATTTATTATTTTTTACAATGTAAACATGTAAAATAATAAAACCAGGGGTCATAATATATATATATTTGTACTGCTTTCTATGGATGGCTTGGGCATAAAAGTAGCCAGATTGAAGAGTTCTATATTTTTGAACACTTCTGTTCTTCTTTTCCAGTGAGTCCCAATTTTGCAGAATACAAAAACTAGATGTAAACATCCATAGCTCCTTTAGAAATAAAACAGGTATTTTAATCTTAATAAAGTCTTGGATAATATATTTCTAAAACTAAAATGACCTTTTTTATAATTTATTAAATTTCTCTCTCAGGACAAAAGAAAAAACAGCTTTAGAGAGGGGTGATTTCAGCAAATTTGCTTATTCATACCCAGGTGAAAACATTAGCCCCATACCTGAAAAGCCATTCGAATGGCTGAGTTGGTATTTTCCTTTCTCTTAATTCTCCAAAGCACTCACATTTCTGAATGTAGATTCTGCAGTAGTCCTTCTTTAAGTGAGCTTCTTGGATATTTGAGAGCCCAGATCCAAGATAGTTTATATCCAGTTTCCTGTGAATATCTATTTCTGGATTAGAAATGGAACCACATATACACCTAAGCACAGTATTCTTAACCATGTGGTATTCAATATGACATTCTCCCACCAACCCCCACATCAAACAAATTCATTGCTTTAGATTGAATTCCAGATCATTTCATCAATAAGCAGTTCTAAGTCTTCTTCACATTAACATCTAGTTTTGAGTGTTGAGACAAGATGCCTAGTAAAATTAACACTGTGACAATTGTTAGAGAAAAGTGTTATAATCCTTTAGATAATTTTATTTTGTTTTGTATCCAAACCTCGACTCTCAACATTATTAAAAGAAGATTTTCTTAACACCCTGAAAACAAATATGCTTTTCATTCCAGTCAACTCTTTGACCATGTTATATTTGAATATAATTGAAAACTATAATGTGTGAGAAACTTCAGTAGTTCTCTCAAAAGGTTATTCATTCCTATTCCTCTCATTATAGAATGACCAGGTTTTTCTTCGACCTTCAAAAATAAAAAAACCATGATATTCATTTAAGCTGTGAGTTCCTAGAATATTTAAATTAAACATTATGCAATTCATTTGTTTTGGCTTATGGTTTGTCTGTTTGAACTCTGAGTTGTCACTTGTCTCCTTAGGTATTAGGCTGCTAGAAGCCATGGTAGAGTCTGGTCAAGTCTCTTAGTGCCAAGCTGGGATGGAGTCATTTGTGCTAAGAGCTTCTGCAGTTCTCACAGGTCCAATGCCATTCAGTAGATTTTTGTAGGCTTCCCATGAGGGTTGGAAACACTTTTTGTTGCTTGATACCTGACTGGGTTCTTTCCGTCTTTTATTGGACTATGGCTTTCATTACCCTCTTGCTAAGCTTTCAAAATCTCTTCATGAACTTTTGAGGCTGCTCTCTGTCTCCACTTCACATCCCTGCTCCTCAGATCACAGGTTAAATTTTTTTTCTAGACTATGAGTGACTCAGGTCTTACTCGTCTAGCACTTCGGTCTTTGTCCATCCCCATGTCATAAGGAGAGTGACACAGGATTGAAATAAAATCTGCAGCCAAGAACTGGAAGGGCAGTTTCCTACCAAGGCCATATTGTTTTTCAGAAATTGTCATTTAAAAAGTAAGATCTGAGGTAAATCTCTCATTTCCCCCAGTTTGATCCCGCTCGGATGGCCTGGGACTTACTCTCTCTTCCAAAAGCTGTGGGGCAAAAGATAGGGCTGATGTCCATAGAGAATTTCAATTAAGTGTTGTTTATAACACTTACTGGCTCCCTCAGCAAGAAGAGAAAAATGTTATGTGTGCTCTTTTAAAAGCTATGCTTGTGAAATTGCATCCTTGATACCTGTTCTCGGTTGCTGTTGATGACTAGCATGACCTATTTGCCAGTCCCAGGGGTTTCAGGGCTGTGACTACTCTGTAAGCTTATGGAAGAGAAAAGAAAAAAAATTAACAAAGTTGAGGTAGGCTTGTAAAACAATGAATTAAAAATCCAAAGAGAGCAGGGAATGTAATAATCTCTCTGCTATGGCAGTTTCTCTTTGTTATAAATGTCCTTATTTTTAACATGAGTTTCCAGGGTGCTAAACCAATTAAATTGAGGCTATGCTTAAATATTCTCTCTTAAGACCTATTTTAATACATAAAGTGAAGCTTGACTTCAAATTAACCTTTCTGAAACAAATAGTTCTGACTTCTTCTGGGGAATGGAAGAGTTAGCTACTGTCAAACATGCATTTTCTCACAAAATGTACAATTACCATTCTTCAAAATTGGAACAGAAAAGATAAAGGCAACTTGGTTTCAAAACCATAAAAATTTAAGGTTTAAGGTGGTTTTAGATTAATTTTTAAGGGGAATATAATATTTTCATCATCTGCTCCTTAGGTATATTTTTTCTTTGGTGTCAAATCTTTGTTGATTTTCTCTTGTTAAACTTAAAATTCAACTACATGACCCCAGGGGTGGCCAACCTGAGCCATTTATGGCTCTTCAAAACTTATCTAACCTTATACGTACATTTGGATTTTTAGTCTCGCTTCTCCTGTGTAAAAATGCCATTACTTAATTACATGACTCTGTGAATGGAAATAATACAGCACATCCTTTGAAAGTCTTAAAATGACATTGCCAGGCAGAGATGAACAAGGGCAACGTAATGAACCCCAGCAATCTGAGAGGCATTTTTATAACAACCTTCACGAGGGTGGCGGTGTAAGTTGGGCAGAAGGGAGAATGGGTGAGGAGGGTGGGCCTTTATCAATGACATTGATAAATTCTGACTTCTAACCTCAGCCAACACTTGCATTACCTTCTTTTTTAGTGACAATTTAATGTTATGTATTTTTAAAAATTTGATTTAATGATATTTGTTCTCTTAAGTGTGGCTACAGAAGGAAAAGAAAGAAGTGATGATTATTTATAGTACAAATTAGATAGCGGTGATTCTGAATGCTCAGCAACACAGTATAAATCACAGATTGGATATATAGGTCAATTTTTAAACTGTTGACCTGAAACACAAAATAAGTAATATTACACATAATGAGAAGGATCTGTGAGTCCCGATAAGAAACCTCTCTCTCATCCCAAAGTTTAGTTCTGTGAGGTGCCTGAGGTAGTGCTGGAGAAACTGCTGAGGGTGGAAACAAAAAGTAATGCCGTGGCCCGAGTGGTCTCTGGCTCTTGGTGGTCCTAATTGTTGGTTTGCTGGATGTATTTGCCTATAGTGGCCTTTTGCACCAGGATTTGCAGGACCTTCGTGTTATGCTTACCTGGATTATAGATTGTAGTGTTTGATTTTAGTAGTGCCCCCTTGTCCATGGGAGATGCATTCTGAGAAACACCCCTCGCAGTGGATGGCTGAAACTGCATATATTATTGAACCCAGACCAGAACAACTCTGTGTTCCTTCTTTCTGTTAATGGCACCACTGTCCTCAGAATCATCTTGACTCCTTTCCCCTCATTTGTACATATTTAATCAATTGTCAAGTTATGGGAATTATACGAGGTCTGTCCAGAAAAAGTCCAGCCATTGTTAATATAACAAGAACAATTTGCGTGGCATCCATGTAACCTGGCAGCCATCTCCCGCCCTCCAAAATTAAACCTCAGATCTGTCTCCTATAGGGAATCATGTAATCCCATTGTGGGTAGATGCTAGATTTCTTTAGTTTTCTATCACCATCATCTATTAAACCCATAATGGAAGAACACACGCAGGTAACAGAGTATGTGCTGACATAGTGATGATCTTTTCCTACTAGGCCTAGGTCTGACCTTGGACAAAACCATCCCTTCCCTCAGTAGGGCCAGATTCCAGTGCCCCTCACCTTGCTCTGTCACCTTACCTGTTCCTTCCCATCCTGTAGGTTGTGTTCTCACCCTCCTGGGCCCTCTTCCTTCCCTTTCACATCATTTTCCCAGCTTAGCTGACCCTAACTTTCAGCTTCTCCAGGTCCAGGGCCTCAACTAACTAATGTGACTAATCAGTCACTGTTAAAATAGGACCGTGGCACAGGTGTGCAAGATTGGTTCAATATTAGAAAATTAATGTAATGTATCACTTCAACAGGCTAAAAAAAGAATTTCGTGATTATATCAGTAGATGCAGAAAAAGTATGTGGTAAAATCTCATAGCTCTTCATAGGAAAAGTCTCAGTGAACTAGGAATAGAGGGGAACTTCCAACCTGATAGAGAATGTGTACCAAAAGCCAACAGTTAAAACCATATTTAATGGTGCGAAACGTGAAACTTTGCCACTAAAATCAGGCACAAGTGAAGATATCCCCTTGAACCACAGGTGACATGATCATCTATGTAGAAAATAAAAAAAAAATCAACAAAAAACTTCTGAAACTAATAAGCAATTTATAGCCAGGTTAAAAGACACACATTGATATTGAAAAGTCAATTATTTTCCTATAGGCCAGCAATGAACAAATGGAATTTGAAATTAAAAACACAATACCACTTATGTTATTACCCAGAAATAAAATATTAGGGATAAGCCTAACAAAATATGTACAAGATCTCAGAAAAACTACAAAACTATGACTAATGAAATCAAAGAAGAACTACATAAATAGGGAGATATTCTGTGTCTGTGAGTAGGAAGACTCAATATTGACTAACTCGAAATACCAGTTCTGCACAACTTGATCTATAGATTCAGTATACCTCCCCCCCCAATCTCAGCAAGTTATTTTGTAAATATCAACAAGCTGATTCTAAAGTTTATGTGGAGAGGCAAAGGACCTGACCAGTCAACACAATGTTGAAAGAGAACAAAGTTGGAGGACTGAGGTAACCCACCCTATCTTTCCTTTAACATTGCTTCTGCAAATAATGACCTATTAACTAATATGTAGCACAGATAAACAACCTGTTCACCTAAGAATTGTAGGAACGTCCCTGACTGGTGTGGCTCAGTTGGTTAGGCAACATCCCACAAAGCAAAAGGTCACCAGTTCAATTCCCAGTCAGGGCACATGCCTGGGTTGTGGGTTTGGCCCCAGTAGGGGTGCGTATAAGAGGCAACCACACATTGATGTTTCTCTCCCTCTCTTTCTCCCTCCCTTCCTGTCTCTCTAAAAAAGTAGGAACTAGCTCTGGGTGGTGTGGCTCAGTGGATTGAGCACTGGCCTGCAAGCCAAAAGGTTGCTGGTTTGATTCCTGGTTCAAGGTACATGCCTGGGCTGTGGGCAGGCCCCCAGTTTCTCCCTCTCTTCCCCTATCTATAAAAATACATAAATAAAATCTTTAAAAAAACTCTTAAAAAAGTAGGAATGAACTTCAGAAGGAGCAGACTCCAACCTCCAGGCATTCTTTCTTCAGGAGATTTGCTGAACTTCAACTGGTATTTGAACAGAGAATTCAACCCCCTCCTTTCGATTCCTTTGTTCTGTTTTTTCCCCCTTTCTTATAAAACCCCCCTGCCCACATCCAATTGTTAAGATGGCCTTTGTGACATTAGTCTACCATCTTCTCAGGCTTCAGGCTCTTGAATAAACCTATTTTCCATTCACCAAGCCTTGTCTCTTGATTATTGGCCTTTGAGCAGCAGGTAGCTGAACCTGGCTTGGTATCACTAATGCTACCCAACTTCAAGACTTACTATAAAGCTACTGTAGCCAAGATAATGTTGCATTGGCAAGTGACTAGACAAACACATCAATGAAAGAGCCCAGAAATAGACCCACACGAATACAGCCACCCGATCTTTGACAAAGGAGCAAGGCAATACAATGAAGCAAAGATATTCTTTTCAACAATAGCTCTGGAACAACTGGATATTGTCATGCAAAAAAATGAATCTGGACACAGACCTCACATGCCTCACAAAAATTAACTCATGATGTATCATCTACATGTAAAGGTAAAACTATAAAACTTAGAAGATAACAAAGGAAAATAGCTGTTAGATTCATTCTGAAGTTTATTCTCTTTGTTCTTTTTACTTACTCTTTGCTACTGGTATATAAAAGTAAAAATTCAACCTTTGTGTATGTCTTGTATAAAGCAACCTTGATAAGCTCTCTTATTCACTCTAACAATATGTCTATCAATTACTACCTTTTCTTAACCTGTTGTACAGCCTCCAGTACACCATGGATCAGACCTGGTGACACCATTGACTTATTCATAGTTTACACGGAATGCCATTGTTTCACTGTTGAGAATAGGGTTTGCTATGTATAATGAAGTTTTCTCTACGAATCTAACTTTTGTAAACATTTTACAAATTTGAATCATCTAACCTATGACATATTATATTTATCTATGTACATAATCTTTAATATCTTTCGATTAATTTTTATGATTTTCTCTATACAAGACTAACATATTTTTTGTTTGGATTATTTCTAGTTATCTTTTAAACCAATATTTCAAATGGTAGATATTTTTAGAATTATATTTTCTGTTTGTCCCTAGATTATAGAAATATGTTGGCTTTGGGAGTCTAGATTTCTAACAATTTATCTATATATTCTTTCAGATTTTCTATGGAGACAATCATATCCTCTGGAAATATTGACAGTTTTATTTCTTTTTCTCCCTCGCTTCATATATTGTACTCCCAGTACAATATTGAAGTGAAAGCAGTAATAATTCTACTTTGTATAGTATCCCATGGGATGCGGGTAGCTTTTATTGCAAGCTAACAGGTAGAGTGGGCCATTTTTGCTAATGTTTTGTGCAAATGGCAACATTCAGTAAAATTACAATAACTTTAGTTTTACATTTTTTTTAATGAAACTTTTTGTGATTTACTATAAAATGTATACTGAATTATTTTTCTTAAATTTTAAACAGACAAATACTGGAAACCTCACTGGAAATTGAAATAAAAGTAATAAAATATGTAAAAATTCCGATTTATTGAAAGTATTTTGAAAAAAGCATGTAAAATGTGTAAAAAAAGAAAGAAGTTTTCTTTCTTAAACTTCATTGTAAAAAAAGAAGAATGAAGTTTTAATAGTGTTTTTTTTGTGTGATAATCGTTAAAACATACATACATAATTCACCATTGTCTGTGTTAAAGAGACCCAAATTTTGTCCTTTGGAATTCGTATATCTGCATGTTAGCATCCCTTTAGAGCAATAAAAAAGTATAAAAATAAATGTATTTATACATTACCCTCATTCTGCCACTAGTCTACAAAACACATATTTATACGTGTCCTGCACTCCACCAGTCAACGTAAAATGTATAAATACATTTTCCGAATACAGTGTGGTATTATAATAGTGGGTATCTCTATCTTATGATGTTAAACAGAAGGATTTTAACATTTCACATTTAATATTTGCTGTATGTAATTGGTAGATACTGTTTATCGGGTTAAACGTTTCTATTGTTCCTTGTTTGCTAAGAATTATTTATAATAATAAGTTCTTCTTGCTGTGTATCGACTCCCTTTCCTACATTGATTGAAATATTCATGTGCTTTTTCTCCTTTATGTTGCTACTATGGTAATGATAAATAGATTTTCTGATGTTAAAATAAACTCTGCTTTCCTGAAATAAACCCAACTTCATCATGGTTTACTCTCTTTTTTTATATACTGCTGGATGTGAGCTGCCAATATTTCATCTGTGATTTGTACTTCTATGCTCATGAGAAAAATTCCCCTGCAAATTTTCCTTCCTCTATTGTCCTTGTCTGTTTTTGATATGACGGCTATACTGGCACCATAGAATGAGTTGGATACTGTTCTCTGGTGTTCATTCTCTATAAGGGTTTGTTTAAGACTAACAATCTTTATGCTTGTCCCATTTCTCTCTGTGCTTTTTAATTTGATCCCTCTCATCCCAACTTCCCAGTCTTCCTTTGCAAGATCTCTTTCCTCTTCTCTTTATTTGTTCTCTCCCACTATGTTCACCTTGTTTTTCCTTAAAGAACATCTTTGACTTAAAAGTATCAAGGAAATTGGGTTGAAGCACAAGGATCAGGATATTTTAACTGATGCTTCTAAAATTTTCAAATATGACATTTCTTTGCATTCAGTGTGACCAGTTAGTACTGCCTAGATGTGAAAAATAAATCTTGCAGTCATTTAAAATAATACTGACTGTTAAATGAGAATTTCAATACTCTGTTCATAACTATCTATTTTAAAATATTTTCAAAGCCAATTCAGTCACATTGATAACACAGTAATTGGAGACCTCTCTGCCTCCTGACACGCAACCATGAAGGGAACAATTCTGTGTAAAAAAACACATAGAAATTTCATGGGGGCTTGAGTCTTTTCGCAAATAAGCTACAATGATTTTCCAGGGTTTTTATTCTTATAAAACTTCAGTTCAATACCATGTATATATTCCTCTGTGTTCGAGTAGCACAAGTGCAATTTTTCTGATGGAGCGTTATTTCTAAATGGTAAAGATTACTTTAATTCTCTGTAAAAAGAAAAAAAAACTGGAATTTTTCTTCTTTTATTTTAGTTGAAATGTAAATATTTTAAAATCCTCCATATCAAGTTGATTTCCTTTCTTCTACTGACTTAGTGTCTAAATACCAAATGTTCTTACAAAATGGAAATCTCTCATTCAAAATATAATTAAATTATAGCATACACAGTTTATAAGCAATTAGAGTCACATAATGTGTATAATTTCAATTTTTTGGTAAAAAACCTATAAATGCACAGCTACCACATTAGAACAAGAAATATTATAGTTCCTTTTTGGAAATGAGATACACTATAGCAAAAATACCATTTCTAGGTAAGAATGTAAAGTAGAGCAGGTCCCTCTGAAAGAATACCAATTAAGCCTGCCTCTATGGAAATTCTACAGGGGTCCTGCCTATTAATTTAGGTTATTTAATACTAAGAACAAGTATAAACACTTTATACTGAAAACAGGTATTCCACCAACCTTGCAACCTGGGTTAATTCTATTCTCACATACACTAGTAAGATCACTAGTGCCCATTTTGTATCACTTCATGTGAGCAGTCCCTCCCCCCCAAAAACCTTACTGAATTGGGATATCTCAAAACAGATTTCTGAATTTTCACAGGTTTAATTATTAACCCCATTTTTTTTCAATCCTTATGTTGGTGGACGCTGGGATGAGTTAACCAGATCCCCACTCAGGAAGAACTTCATATTAGTTTTCTAAGGATGCTGCAAAAAATAAATGAATAAATAAATAAATGGTCACACACTGGGTGGTTTGAAACAACAGACACTTATTTTCCCCCAGTTATGGGGGTCAGAAGTCAGAAATCAAGGTGTTAGCAGGATTTCACTCCCTCCGAAGGCCCCAGGGTAGAATCCTTCATTGCTTCTTCTAGCGTCTGTTGTTTCCAGACAGTCCTTGGCTTATGGTTGCATAGCTCTAACCTCTGCCTCCATCTACCCTGTGTCTCCTCCTCCTTAATCTCTTATAAGGACACTGTCATTGGATTTAGAGGCCATCCAGGCAATCCAGGATGATCTTATCTTGAGATTACATCTACAAAGATGCTTTTCACAAATGAAGTCACATTCACAGGTTCTGGGGGTTGGAATGTAAACATAACTTTTTGGGGGGCCTCTATTCAATCTGCTGCAGATTTATTACCCCAGTAACTGGTATGGCTACCAGAAGGCAGTCTCTGCTCTCAGCTCTCTTTGGGGATTACTTCTTTGGGGAAACTGCCTGTCTGCGAGGCTTCTTTCTATGGCCAGCCCATGTCCAAAACTGATCAAATGGATATAAAAACCTTGTCTCCTTGGTCCAGTTGGAACCACAATGGGCTGCCCAGTTTCAGCCCCCCCCCATGCCACCATGTGGTCAATTGAGGCCTTTGTTCAGAATGCACCAGAGCTAAACTTCTCTGCCTGATCATTCTCCTCATCCTCCTGTCTCCTGAGTCTGCTTGACAGGAACCTAGCCTAAAAGACTTTGACAAGGACTTCCAGTCAAGATGGCAGCATAAGTAAACATGGCTCACCTCCTCGTAGAACCACATCAAAATTACAACTAAAATATAGAACAACCATCACTCAGAACCATCAGAAATTGAGTTGAATAGAAGTCTAACAACTATGGAATTAAAGAAACCACATCATCCAGACTGGTAGGAGGGGCAGAGACATGAAATGGGCTGGTCCCACATTTACATGTGGTGGATAAAATTTGAGAGGGACATCTCAGGAGCAAGGAGTCCCAGTCCCACACCAGGCTCCCTGGTTCAGGGTTCCAGTGCCAGGAAGATAAGTCCCCATAACTTCTGGTTGCAAAAAACTGGGCATTGAATCGGTGAAAGAAACTTCTGGAGTCTCAAGTAGTTCCTCTAAAAGAACCCCCACACAGACTTAATCAGACTCACTCCCTCTGAGCTTCAGCACCAGGGTAGCAGATGGAAGGCACCAGTGGCACACAGGGAGAAAGTGAAGTGTCTGGCATCAAGGTGAGAGCTGGAGGACAGCCTTCTCCCAGACAGAACAATGGGACATTGTCCTTTTTCTGAATCCTTGCCCCAAAGAACCACAGAGCTGGCAAGCTGGAGCCATATCTGAGACTCCGTCAACCTGAGGCTAACACTGTTTGCCTCTCCCTGGAGATCCCCAGAGACTCTGTCCCACCCAACTTATGGGCCACCGAAGCTGCTTTTCCACATGAATGGTTGGTCTTGCCTCAAGCTTCACAACTTCCTAAATCCTCTCAGACAAACAATAGCAAGCCTGAGTGAGTCCCCAGTCTCCCATACTTCTTGCTAAGTGGCTGCAGGCCCAACACTAGCAGCAGCCAGTCCAGTCTAGACTCACAGCTTGGCTTCTCCTGGGAATCTCCAAGCCCAGCACAAATAGCAGCATCTCAGATTGCTTTATAGCTTAGGCAGGGTGGCCCCAGGAAAAACACAGGTAAGGGCTGACCTTGGCCTGCACCACCTGGGAAATCCCAGAGCCTGACCACCTAGTGGACAAGTACAGACCACATTGGAGCACCACCACCCTGACCCTACACAGCTTATCCTCCATGGAAGACAGAGGTTGGTGGTCAGTGGTCCTTGCAGCTGACTGGCCTGGGTAAATCCCTTCAACTCACCTGTAGTTGAGTAATCAAGTCTCAACTACAAGAGGCAGATATACTTAGCACACATGAAGCACAGCTCAAGTACCCAGCTTGGATGATAGAAGAGGCTATGCCACTGGATCTTATAGGACGCCTACTACTACATTAGGTCACACTACCAAGACACAGAGTCATAGCAGCTTTACCTAATACATAGAAACAACAACTGAAGGCTGCCAAAATGGGACAAAGAAATGTGGCCCAAATGAAAGAACAGATCAAAACTCCAGGAAAAGAGCTAAACAAAATGGAGATAAGCAGTCTACTATACGCAGAGTTCAAAACACTGGTTATAAGGATGTTCAAGGAACTTAGTGAGGACCTCAACAGCATAAAAAAGATCAGTGAGAACTGAAAGATACACTAATTGAAATAAAGAATGATTTATAGGGAAATTACAGTAGAGTGGATAATGCCAAGAATCACATCAATGATTTGGAACATAAGGAAGTAAAAACCAACCAATCAGAACAAGGAGAAAAAAAATCCAAAAAAAAATGAGGATAGTATAAGCAGCCTGTGGGACAAATTTAAGTGTTCCAACATTCACATCATAAGGGTGTCAGAAGGAGAAGAGAAAGAGCAAGATATTGGAAATCTATTTGAAAAAATAGTGAAAGAAAATTCCCCCAATTTGGGGGAAAAAGTAGACATGCAAGTCCAGGAAGCATAGAGGGTCCCAAACAAGATGGATGCAAAGAGGCCACTCTAAGACACATCATAATTAAAATGCTAAAGTTTAAAGATAAAGAGAGAGCCCTGACTGGTGTAGCTCAGTGGGTTGAGTGTGGGCCTGCAACCATAGGGTCTCCGGTTTGATTCTCAGTCAGAGCACATGCCTGTGTTGCAGTCCAGGTTCCCAGTAGGGGGCACGCAAGAGGCAATCACACATTGATATTTTTCTCCCTTTCTTTATCCTTCCCTTCCCAACTGAAAATAAATAAAATCTTAAATTTTTTTTTTTATTTCTGGGCTCTCTATTCTGCTCCATTGGTCTATTTGTCTGTTCTTACACCAGTACCAAGCTGTTTTGATTACAGTGGCCTTGTAATACTGTTTGATATCAGGTATTGTGATCCCTCCTACTTTGTTCTTCTTTCTCAAAATTACTGTAGCTATTCAGGGTTGTTTATGGCTCTATATAAATTTTTGAAATGTATGTTCTATATCTGTGAAATATGTCATTGGCACTTTATTGGGATTGCATTGAATCTATAAATTCAGCATAAATGAAACTGGACAGCATTATGCTAAGTGAAATAAGCCAGGTGGTGAAAGCCAAATACTATATGATCTCACCTTTAAGTGGAACCTAATCAACAAAACAAGCAAGCAAGCAAAATATAATCAGAGACATTGAAATTAAGAACAATCGACAGTAACCAGAGGGGAGGTTGAGGGGGGGGGATAAAGTGGGGAAAGGGGGGAAGGGTTTTAAGGAACAACTAAAAAGGACACATGGGCAAAACAAAGGGGGGGTGTGGAATCAGGGGAGGGAGGTGGGGATGGCTGGGGTTGGTGGGGGGGAAATGCAGACAACTGTACTTGAATAACAATAAAATAAAATAAATATTTTAAAAAGATAAAGAACCTTAAAAGCAGTGAGAGAAAAAAGTTACCTACAGGGCAATTCATATAAGACTTTTAGTTGATTTCTCTAAAGAACCTTTGTAGGCTAGAAGGGATTGGCAAGAGATATTCAGTCATGAAAAGCAGGCACCTACCGCCAAGATTGCTCTACCCACCAAAGCTATCATTTAGAATCGAAAGGCAGATAAACAGCTTCCAAAACAAGAAAACACTAAAGGAGTTCATCATCACCAACCATTATTATATGAAATGTTAAAGGGACTTATTTAAGAAAAAAGAAGATCAAAACTATGAACAATAAAAATGGCAACAAATACGTATCTATCAACAATTGAATTTTAAAAACGAACTAAGCAAAGAAGAGCAGAGAATCATGAATACGGAGTGTGCTTTGATGGTTGCCAGATGGGAGAGACATTTTGAGGAAATGAGTGAAGAGGTCTGTGGGATAAAAAAGTCACCCGTTCAATTCCTGGGCAGGACACATGCCTGGGTTGCAAGTTCGGTCCCTCGTTGGGGTGCTTAGGAAAAGCAACTAATCAATGTTTCTCTCTTACGTCAGTGTTTCTCTCTCCCTCTCTTTCCCTCCCTTCCCTCTGTCTAAAAATAAATACATAAAATCTTTTTGAAAAAAAAAAAAAGAGAATGTGGATATGACCTACTTCTGGCAACACAGACATGGAGTTAGTCTCCTGGGCTTGGGGTAGCTTTCCAGGAAAGGTCTCCTCATTCTTACTCTTCGAAGAGAGAGAGAAAGTCTTCTTTCTTTCTCTGGATGCTGTTGTGTCTGAATATGATGCCTGGAACTGATGAGCCCTCTTGGTATCAGCCTGAGAATAAAGCCAGATCATAGAGGGGCCAGGGGAGAGCCAAGGGAATCCCTGAGCAGGGGGCAGAGGCCCTGCACACTGCCCAGGAGCTGGACCTCTGGTTATATCAGTTACAGCATCTTTGTTTAAGGCAACTTCATTGGGGATTTTTCTGTTACTTGCAGCAAAAAGCATTGTAAATGGTTTAAAATCAGAGGTAAGGCTTTAAAATGAGATTAACCAGGTTTTGCCACTAAACTTGTTATATGTAAACTTGAAAAAGGATCAAAATATTTAAACATCAGTCTTTCACCTGCATACTGGGGCATGGAGTACGTATGATACAAAGCTGTTGTACAAATTTAGTGGAGAAATAAAGCTTGTGAAATGTTAGCATAGAACCTGATGCATGGTAAGTGCTTAATAACAAATAGACTTGAACACAGAGGGGAAACACTAATAATCAATACCCAGCTGACTGGCTCTTTGAAATGGCAGCCAGACTTTCTCAGGCTGTAATTCAGACTCTCAGCCTTTAGTGAGGATGGAAGACAATTAATTGACCACTTCTGGCTTGTAAAACAATTCATGCTGAAGAGGTCATTAGTAGAGATCCCTTTTATTAATCTCAACTAAATATATAGAACCAAACTTATGTGCTCTGACTGAAGGGACACAATAGTGTGACAAGGGTAGGGCTCAAATGTCACCATTATGCGTCCTTCAAACAGTCACCAGGATGGTCTTTATTGTGTCAGCCTTTCTCAGCTTTCGTCTTCTTGTCTCTGCAGATGAGCTCTTTTCAAATCTGGTAGCTACTACCAACGCCATCAACCTTTAGTCTAAAGTTTCCTTCCTCCTTCAGGCTTTGCAGAATTAAATCCTTTAGAGCCAACCCCCAAGAGACTATAGCAATATTATTTTTTCTAGGGTCTGTCTGTGATTAGCCACTAGACCATCTGCAGCCAGCCCAGTGAACTCTCAGCACTAGGTCGTGTCCGTTCAGCTGGAGGAGAATCTCAATCCAGCGCTATATGATCCAGCTGACTATCAGAACACCAACACTGCATTAGCGGCAGGCCTAGGGAAAGCGGATATGGGAAGAGGTGGGAGCTGAGGGAGAAATGTAGCTGACTACTCTGCACAAGTTTCTCTTTTCCCCATTCTCCAGAAAGCAGTACAAAAAAGGCTAATTTAATTGTGTTTCTTAAGGACAAGGATTGTGTCTTCGTTAGTACCATTCATTACCTGAAAGTATTAAGAATAGTTGTTGTACCTCTGGCCGAAATAGCTCAGTTGGGAGAGCGTTAGACTGAAGAATAGTTGTTGCTCTTATAAAATTTAAAATGAAGTTTAAATGTCTAAATCTTCAAGATAAAGTCACTAAGCACATTTTCTTTAACTAAAGGGTATAACAGGGTAATTTACTTTTTAAAAAATTCCTTTTTGTTTTTATTGCTGTTTCTTTAGTACTGTTAATTCAGGGAGGAGAGAAAGCCTGGCTTTTCCCACGTCCCCACTGGCACCGCCACGGAGTTAAAAGGCTGAGTGGGTGGCCAGGGACTAAACACTAAACCAAATGAAGGTCCCTGTGCCACAAGGAGCAGAAAGCACGTGGCCACCAGCACAGTCAACCCCCTTTGGATGGAGTGTGTTACCTCAGTGAGGAGGATCAGGAGTGCCAGCCAGGAAGAGCTGAAGAGCAGAGGCCCTTCTCCAATAAACTAGGGGCTCTTTCACAACCTCAAGGAAAGAGAGGAGCTGAGAACATCACTGAGATTGGAGTCTCTTGATTTTTAAATTTTTTTAAAAAGATTCTATTTATTTATTTATTTTTAGAGAGAGGGGAAGGGAGGGAGGAAGAGAGGGAAACATCAATGTGTGGTTACTTCTCACATACCGCTGACTGGGGACCTGGCCTGCATCCCAGGCATGTGACCTGACTGGGAATCAAACTGGTGACCCTGTGGTTCACAGGCCGGCACACAATCCACTGAGCCACACCAGCCAGGGCCTCTCAATTTCAAGAGAATAATGACAAAACCAGATTTGATTCTCGCTGGAATATTATTGTACTATGGAGCAGTTCATTCCTGTTGTATCTGTACATAGTAAAAGTATGCCAAGATAGAGAAACAACATGAAAATGAAAATCACACATACTCACCACACAGAGATAACCACTCAAAACATTTTGGTGACGACTTTTCCTGAAAACAAACACACACGCCTGTACATATATTCATATATGTGGAATCGTACTTATATACCACTGTATAAACAGGGCTTTTTCTTTTTACACAGCATATCATTGCAAAATATATTTCCACATCAATAAATACATTTCTCAACATGTCCTGGCCAGTGTGGCTCAAGCTGTTTGGAGTGTGGTCTGCAAACTGAAAGGTTGTAGGTTCAATTCCTGGTCAGAGCACATGCCCAGGTTGCAGATTTAATCCCCTGGGGGTTTGGTCTCCCATCAGGGCATGTACGAAAGACAACCAATCAATGTTTCCAGCATAGATGTTTCTCTCCATGCTTCCCCTTCCTTCCCCTCTCTCTAAATATCAATAAACATGTTCTCAAGTGAGGATAAAAAATTTAAAAAAACACATTTCTGCAACATAATTTTAATAGCTACATAGTATTCTATAGTATTATATAGAGTCTATATGTTCTATACTATAAATAATGTACACAGCCAGATCATTAATTAGATTTGTTGTTACAATGAATAGCACTGTGGTAATTATAACTAAATCCCTTTAAGCTTTCTTATTAAACTCCTAATTTCCTTAGTGTAATTTCTAGAAAGTGGAATCTTTGTACAATGTTAAGTTTTAAAATATATATTGCCAAAATTTAGTACAGTATTTAAATTTTTTTAACTATATTTTATTGATTATGCTGTTACAGTTGTCCCACTTCCCCCCC
>PVJI01017245.1:0-36167 GCA_004026765.1 Micronycteris hirsuta | reverse complement strand
GTTTTAGTAGTGTTTTTTTTGTATGATAATCATTAAAACAGACATACATACTTAATTCACCATTGTCTGTGTTAAGAGACCCAAATTTTGTCCTTTGGAATGCATATATCTGCATGTTAGCATCCCTTTAGAGCAATAAAAAAGTATAAAAATAAACGTATTTATACATTACCCGCATTCTACCACTAGTCTACAAAAAGACGTATTTATACGTCTCCCGTATTCCACTACCAGTCAACGTAAAACGTATAAGTACGTCTCCCGACTACAATGTTAAGCAGTCAGAGAAAAATTATACACAATTTGAATGACTGTGAATTTCTCACCGGAAACCATATGGAGACCAGAAAGTAAGTGGCACAATATTTTTATAGACCTAAAGGGAAATAACTATAAACACAGAATCTATATCCAGCAAAAATATCCTGTAGGAATGAAGGTACCATAATGACATACTCAGATGAAAGAAAACTGAAAGAAGTCATATCCAGTAGACCTGCTCTAAAGAATTGTCAAAAGCTTTTCAGACAGAAGAAAAATTAAAGAAGAAAAACGATACCAGACAAAAACTTGGACCTTCAAAAATGAAAATGGTAAATATCTGGGTAAACGTAATAGGCCGTTTTTCTTCTACTGGGCACTTTAAAATAGGCTGATAGTTGAAGCAAATCTATAACAGTGTCTCTTAAAATGTTTAAAGTTTATAGATACAATATATAACACATCCATAGCATAAAGAGGGCAGGTAAAGGATCTACACAGTGGTGAGGTTTCTATTGTACATTCCAATAAAAGGAGTAAATATGGACTCCCAGTAGACCAAAAATTAAGTATTTTTAAGGCCTAGAGAAAACACTAAAAACTCTATGTAAAGAAATGATCAAAATCACCATAGATAAATTAAAGTAGAATACTATAAATAATGTTAAATATACATTTGAATTTAAAATATTAATATACTTATAATTAATTTTTCTTTTCATAAAGTATATTTCCTAACTCTGTCCACTAACAAAGCCTGTAAACAATGACCGCCCAATGGCAATGAAAAACCTCACTTTCCATATTCTGATTTCCAAATAACATTACCCTCTTTAAAAAGGTAATTTAGATCTGGAACAAGTACTATTCAAAATAAGCCTATAATATGTTGCTTATGCCTGAGAGTAAAACAATATGAAAAACAATCGGGAGTCATGCTAAAATAACATAGGCAGTTTTTCCCACTGGCCAAATATAGGACAATTTGAGCCAGCAGAAAAGAATAATGACTCCAGTAGGTTGACACATATAAAATATTTCATATATATTTATAATAAATAAATGTTTCTATATTTATATATAACCAATTAGTTCATAATGGTATGGGAAATAAATATGATATACTATGATAAATAAAATAAAATTTAATTGGTAACCTTTAAATGTTGCTAGGGTATCAATTCAACAACCTTATAATTGATAAATAAATGGAAACAATCTGGCATTATCCTGTCTTCCCACATACACCATATTTCAGGGTAATCAAAGGTGATTAGAGAAAGATCTTCATAGAAGAATCAGAACTAATAATTGCAAGAAAAATGGTAGTATTAAAATCTACTTTCTAATGAGATAATGGATTTAAGAAACAATCACCCATGGCTACTAAAACTATTAGGTGAAAAATATTTGGGGAATTATAATTGAGGGATCAGGCTGATACCACCTAAACCTATTCATCAATCTTAACATCATTAAAGAGCAACAAGATATAAGTGCTTCCTCATGTAGTTCAGTGAGAAGCACAGTATTTTCTTTAAGGAAACTTAAGTTAATCAAACCTCCAGCAGTGACCTCATTTACAGAAAATTCAGGGCATGTAGAAATAGGAACGTGTTAAACAACACATTCAGCCAAATGACACATTCAGAAGAGCAATCAGCCAAATCCAAAACTTGAGAAATTCTACAAGATAAATGATCCAATATGTTCAACAAGAAAAGAAAACTATTATAGATTCAAAGAAAATTTAAAAAAGAAAGAAAACGAGAGATATTTTAAAAAACACAAATGCAATATGTAAGTCTTCTTAAAATCCTGATTCTAACACAGTAAAAAAATATTATATTTTTGAGACAATGAGGGACAGAGAACAAGAATTGGACATTAGATGACACTGGGAAATGATAAATGTGTCGGATATGTTAGTGTTATCGTGATTCTGTTTTTGGAGTTACTGTGTGTTAGAGAAACATAAGTAAGTATTTATGTATAAAATTATTTTAAGTCTTAGATTTTCTATTTTATTGATATTCAAGTCCTGTTGTCTCCATTTCTCCCCCCACCCCAGCCACCCCCACCTCCCACCCTCAATCCCACCCCCTTTGTCTTGGTCCATGTGTCCTTCCTACATGTTCCTTGATGGCCCTTCCCCCTTTTCCCCCCATTATCCCCTCCCACCTGGCTGGGATTTTCTATAAAAATCCCCCATATGTGTTCTAGCATTATTATGCAATAAAATACATTACGAAGTAAGTAAAATTTGAAAATCCATGATTTTGTAGCACCACTCAAGTAAAAGCACTGTTTGATTGTGATAAATAAGTAGTTCACTGAACACCAAATATCAACGGTCTATGACTAGTTCTGCACTACCTGTGTGTAGTGCATGCCCTACCAGATGCCATTATGTCTGAACTCTTAAGCTCTTGAAATTTGTGCACAAAACTATCTGAACTACTCCTCTGCACTCCATCCTTTCTTTGTATGTGGTCAGGCTGAAAAGATTGTGTAGACCATAGTTTGGGCTATTGGAACAAACCCTTCAGCTGATTTTTCCATTACTCACCACATCATTCTTTGTGGTCAACAGAGTTCAACTGTGCTGAATTGCCAAGATTTGAGAGTATATGGATCAGTAATTCAGCCTTTCCTCTGAAGCAATTTGACCATCACTGAACAATGAAAGCTTCCCTCATAGTGCCGGAGCCTACATGTTTCAGGCAGACATCTCAAGATAGCTACAAAATGACAAAAGCAATCCCCACAGTCTGCTGACTGTAACTACAAATATGTCTCCTAGCATTTCCAGGCCACTAGAATAAGAATCCAGCATATGCTATGTTGAAGAGCAGTCTGGTTGAAGTCTTGCTCATTTCTTGCCTGCTTTGTTCTTCTGCCCAACACAACTGTTTACTTTCCATGCACATATCACGTGAATCGGCAAGTGAACCATCAAAATACTCTGGGGGGTCCTTCTGTACCAGAAAAGGTCATCTCACAAGTTAGTAAAGTAATTCTGAGGTTGTCACATATCTTTTCTGAGATATATACACTTGTTTATATATATTTGTTTATTTGTTTTCTGAAGTTTATGTACATTTGTTTAAAATCTTTTTACTAAGTCCTGGAATAATAATGTAATTGAAAGCTTGGTTTTATTCCCAAAATCATTTATAAAACCATGAAGAGTCTAAACCTACTCATAGTAAAGCAATTTACAATAATGTTAACTACTTTCATTTGAAAAAAATCATTACTGTTTAATTACTGATCCTCTACTTTGCATTGATCACATTTGAAGCCACATATTCAGGAACTGAAAATCAATTAAATGTTGATTGGATATTCTAATATAAATCATATTTCAAAATATATCTGCCCTTGGCAATTTCAAAATGAAATTGGTAGAGAATACTTTTGGTACATAGTGACTTTATGAAGCAAAAATCCAAACAATCTTTAATAGTTTTAAAACATTTATCAAAGTAAGGGCCATAGTTTTGACAACGTTTATCTTCCTCGAACAAAAGAAGATTCAGTTCTTCATAAACATTTATTGGTCTATTGATCTGGATATGTTATATTTACTCTTAAATCAGCCTTACCATCCCACAAAAATAGTCAGTTCTGTGAATTTGAGAACACTTGGCCAGGCAAGCTTGTGTGATTAATTTTATGTGGAAACAGTTTTAAAAGCAGTGATTGGAAACAAATCCATGCGAATTCTTTCCAGTTCTGTGAGTCTATGTCTTACTTATGCCCTTACAAGTAGATACAGTTATCTATCCTGTAGATGAAAGAAACTAAAAAACAGCCGTAAGACACAGCCTACCTTTCTTTAAAAAAAAAAAAAAAATATTTTATTTATTTATTTTTAGAGAGAGGGGAAGGGAGGAAGAAAGAGAGGGAGAGAAACAGCAATCTATGGTTGCCTCTCTCACATGGCCCTCACTGGGGACCTGGCCCGCAACCCAGGCATGTGCCCTGACTGGGAATTGAACCGGGACCCTTTGGTTCCCAGCCCGCGCTCAATCCACTGAACTACACCAGCCAGGGCACAGCCTACCTTTCTAGCTTCTCAGATTCACATATTTTAACTGAATATTCATCCAGTGAAAAAGATAAGTTGGTTTTTCTGTAATACCAATCTCCCCTTTTTTTGAGGGCTTAGCAAGATTTTATTTGACTTAAAAAATTTGAGAGAGATTTTTTATGTTCAAGGGTCATGGAAAAAATCCACACCAATTATATATCTCAAATGGGACTAAAATATCCTCAGGGTAATTTTCATCTGCAGACACCCTATGATTTCATGTTAATTTTCTGCAGTAATATTTTCTTTTTTGTTTATTGTTTAATTTGTAATTTATTTTTATTGTTTACACTATTGCAGATGTCCCGATTTCCCCCCCTTTGCCGACCTCCACCCAGCCCCCACCCTCCCTTCCCATTGGCCATCACCACGCTGTTGTCTGTGTCTATGGGTTACACATATAAAAAGACACGAATTCATTTACAAGAACTGACATCATTGATAAATACAGGTTTTACTGCAGGATAACCAAACTTGGTCTCTGTTTTCTTTGCTGTCCTTTGTCTTCACCATTCTTTACTTTTCTCCAATTCAACAACCAAATATTTATATTATTTGACTTATAATTATGAATAAAAAACAACAACCATACCTATAGTTCCAAAATTAAAATAGGCATTGCTTTTAGAGGCCATTCTACCTCTAAAAAGGCCATTCTCTCCTCTTTCAAGGAGTGAAAATGGAATTACTTCTCAAATATAAGACTAGGCATCTCTCTGCAACTATTTATGATTTTCTTTTCCATTGTTTTTCTGTCTTTACCTGACTTTGTCCATGTTTATTTTTCCTGTCTCTTCTGTTTTTCCTTGCATTTTATCTATTTTTCTATTCTTGCCCTCTCCTTTAATAAGTCATTTATAACAGAGGATGCACTATTCCTCCTTCCTAAAATATTCCCTATCCTGTATTCCCTGTTTCAAGCAGTTTTAATTATATCATCATATAGACATTCAGTTCACAAATATAGGAGTCTTCAAAGACTCCCACCTCTCTCTCACACAATGCCCAAATCCAGTCATTGTCCTGTTTATTCTACTTCCTAAATAATGTAAATATTCTCCTGAAATATTCTTTCCATTCTTATTATGTATTATTCATTATCTCTTACCTAGACAATCACAGTAGTCTTCATGCCTTTTTCTGTCTCCATTCAAGTGCTATCTATTCCATACATACCCCCTTGGGCGAGTCATTCCTGTACAACACACATAATATCAAGTTTCTGCCATATGTATACTCTTCCAGCCATTCTACAATGTTGAGGTTCTTTAGCATGAAATAGAGTATTTGTATTTGGGCTACGCTCACCCTTCAATCTACATGCCACACCATTACTTTCAAACCCTCCTCTCTACCCTCCCCAACCATAAATATACCTCTCCACTCCAGACATGTCTTAGTTTCCTCCTTAATAGCATCATCTTTTTGTGCATATCCATCTTTGTGCTACAATGATATCCCTGTGCTTCACATATCCTATACTATGTAATTTATCATAATGTATTACACTTACGTGTTAATATGCCTCTATTAGACTGGATTCCTTGAACATGAGGGCTGTAACTTAGATATCTTTGTATACCTGACAACTGATGTAATGCCTGTCCATTATACACACCTGATAGATACTCACTGAATGCCCTAATGACAAAGAGCTGTTCTAAACATTTGTTACTCGTTAAATTCACCATATGAGGTCTGTATGGAAGGTATCCAGCTATGTAACATAAAAAATAGAGACATTTATTGAAGAAGATACATGATACAAGAAACAGTGTACATAGAACAGTGACACTTCAGTCCTCTTCAAAGTAGGCACCTTGGGACCTCACACAGTTCTCCCAATCACCATCAGCTGCCCCATTGTATTTCTTGAATCTCATCAACAGTCTGAAATCTCTTCCCTTTCAAAGGTGATCTTAGTTTTGGGAAAAGCCAGAAGTCGCAGGGTGCCAAATCTACACTGTAGAGGGGCTGAGTCACCTGGGGGATTTGATGTTTCACAAAAAAACTCTGCACAAGATGTGATTCATGAGCAGGCGTGTTGTTGTGATGAAGCTGCCAATCACCAGTTGTCCATGACTTCAGCCTTCTGAATCACCCAAATAGTTTCCCCAGCGGAATGTTCAAGCTTAAAACAAAATTTGATGCAGATTCATTGTTCTACTTGCCCAGTCATTTTTTAGTGAGATGGCCACACAGTGCACATGCTCACTCAATGGCGTCTACCAGCCCCACTGACTAGTACAATGAAGTTGTCATTGTTCACACATGCGCATTCCAGTCCACTCTCCTTGGCTGCCACATTACATCAATGTTGCGCAAACTGTTTTCATTATAGTAACAATGGCTGGACTTTTTCCATACAGACTTCGGAGAGTATAACTATCAATTTGAGTCTAGGCTGTGCCCAGTGTGGGAATTCAGACTTTAGCTGTTAAGATAGATTCGAGAGAAGCTAAAGCATATTTGTGAGGGAGTTGAGAAGCCTCCTGGGAAACAGCTCAAGTTATGCCACTTCTGAGTCTGAGACATGTCTAAAAATGTCTGATAAACTTGAGGAATCACCTGACAAGTATTTGCTTGTAGGAGACCAGATGCGTCTCATAGAGGGAAATAATTAAAAGAAAGACTGACTCTAAATGCCAGAGAAGAGTGGTGATTGTGGATATAATGATGTCCATTCCATCTTCAAGAAAGTCCTTAGACACATGCTAAAAACAGATGGACACCAAAAAATAACTTTAAAAGTGAACTATGTTGAATAAGAGGGGTGTAAGCAAACATCCCTGCCTGTCTCCGATCGTTAGGGGAATGCTTGTAGTTTTTGCTTATTGAGTATGATGCAGGCAGTGGATTTGTCATATATGGCCTTTATTATATTTAGGTATGTTCCCTCTATTCCCACTTTGCTAGAGCTTTTATCATAAATGGGTGCTGAATTTTATCAAATCTTTTTTATGCATCTATTGATAAGATAGTGTGGTTTTTATCCTTCATTTTGTTTATGTGGTATATCACATTTATTTACAAATGTACAAACTGTGCATTCTCAGAATAAATCCTATTTGATCATGGTATATGATATTTTTTATGTATGCTGTACTGTTTTACTGATACTTTTTTAAGTATTTTAGCATCTTTATTCATCAAGGATACTGACCATTAATTTTCTTTTTTTGTGGTGTCTTTATCTGGTTTTGGAAGTACTTACTATAAGTCCTAGCCATAGCAATTAGACAAGAAGAAGAAATAAAAGACATCCAAATTGAAAAGGAAGAAGTAAAACTGTCTTTATTTGCAGATGACATGATACTGTACATAGAGAACCCTGAAGATTCCACCAATAAAATACTAGAACTGATAAATGAATTCAGAAAGTAGCAGGATACAAATTAATATTCATAATCAGTTGCATTTTTATATACTAATAATGAACTAACAGAAAGAGAAAAAATAAAACAATCCTATTCAAAATTGCTCCAAAAATAATAAAATACCTAGGGAAAAAATCTAACCAAAAATGTAAAGGACCTGTACTCAGAAAAAAAATAAGACACTGAAGACAGAAATTGAAGAAGATACAAATAATTGGAAGCACGTACCATGTTGATGGATAGGAAAAATCAACATCATCAAAATGCCCATAATACCCCAATTACTATCAAGATAACAATGACATATTTCACAAAACTAGAACAAATATTTCAAAAATTTCTATGGAACCACACAATGCTCCAAACAGCAAAGACAATCTTGAGAAAGATGAGCAAAGTTGGAGGAATCATGCTGCCTAATATCAAACTATACTACAAACAAGGCCATAGTAATCAAAACAGCATGGTACTGGCATAAAAACAGACACATAGATCAATGGAACTGAATAGAGAGCCAAGAAATAAACCCCCACCTTCATAGTCAATTAATATTTGACAGAGGAAGCAAGCACTCACAGTGGGCTAAAGATAGCCCACTCAATAAATGGTGGTGGGAAATTTGGACAGATATGCTCAGAAAAAGGAAACTAGACCACATTCTTGTGTCACACATAGGAGTACATTCAAAATGGATTAAAGACTTACATGTTAGACCCAAAACCATAAAAATTCTAGAGGAAAACATAGGCAGTAAAATCTCCAACATTGCTCATAGTAATATTTTATATGATACATCTCCTGAGGCAAAGGGAACAAAAAAAAACAACAAATAGGACTACATCAAACTGAAAAGTTTTTGCACAGCAAAGAAAACCATTAGCAAAATAAAAAGACAACCCACTAAAAGGGAGAACATATTTGCCAATACATCTGAGAAAAGATTATATCCAAAATTTATAAAGAATTTATAGAACTCAATACCAACAAAAGAAACCCAGTTAAAGAATGGGTAAAGGTCCTGAATAGACACTCTTCCAAAGAGAACATATAGATGGCTGATGGACATGTGAAAAGATGTTCAACATCACTAATCATCAGAGAAATTAAAATTAGAACCACAATAAGATACCACATCACACTGATCTGAATGGCTATCATCAATAAATCAACAAACAATAAGTACTGGCAAGGATGTGGAGAAAGGGAAAACTTTTTGCACTGTGATGGGAATGCACATTGGTGCAGCCACTGTAGAAAGCAGTGTGGAGATACCTCAAAAAATTAAAAATGGAACTGCCATTTGACCCAGTGATTCCAATTCTGGGAATTTATCCAAAGAAACTCAAAACATGTACAAAACAACATAGCACCACTATGCTCATTGCAGCTTATTTACAGTTGCCAAGATATGGAAACAGCCCAAGTGTACATCAGTAGATGAGTGGATAAAACAACTCTGGGCATTTACACAGTGGAATACTACTCAGCCATAATAAAGGAGAAAATTTTACCCATTAGAACAGCATGGACGGATCTAGAGAACATTATACTGAGTGAAATAAGCCAGTCTGAGAAAGACAAATACCATATGATATCACTCATATGTGGAGTTTAATGAACAAACTGAAGTAGCAAGCAAAATAGAGACAGATTCATAGATAGAGAGCAGGATGCTATGCTCTAGAATGCTATGCTCCAGCTATGGGGGCCAGGGGTTTAGGGGACAGAGGGACAGAGCAAAAACAAAAAAAGAAGTCACGGACATGGACAACAGGATGGTGACAGCTGTGTTACCTAAGTGGGTCCTAAATACAGAGACAAGTGTCATGCAAGAGAGAAGGGAGAGATTTGAACCAGGCACACACACGTAAAAGAGAAGGCAATATGAAGGTGGAATGAAAAGAAATTTGAAGATGATGGTCTTGATGGTTGCAGAGATGGAGTCACTAGTTAAAGAATGCTGGCAGACACCGGAAGCTGTGAGAGGAAAGGAACATCTTCCCCCACAGAGCCTTTGGAGGGTGCCCAACCAAGCTGACACCTGATTTTCAGCCCAGTGATACTGATTTTGGACTTCTAGTTTCCAGAACTAGGAAAGAATAAAGCTAACTTGTTTTAAGCTTCCAATACTGTAGTAATTTGTTACAGAAGCCATGAAAACCTAATATAGTTACATATATATTAAGATACAGGCAAACACCAATATTTTATATTTTTTACATAGTTATGGCAATTTAAATTTCAAAAAGTTCAAACTTCAAATAGTTAAGGGGTTGTTAGGCTCCATGCTATTATGAAACTGAAATATTTCATATTTAAAAATCTAAAGATGTATCCATAATTGTTTCAGATCATTTTTTATTTAAGAAATAAAATGCTATTTGGGGTGTTAAACTCTCTACATTACCCTCCTCACTTCCATTTTCTTCTCTTCTCTTTCCCCCACAGCAAAGCTAACTTCTATCTTCATTTGCCCATAACGTACACCAGAACTTTTTCCACTAGTTCACCCCAGAACTTAAAATTCCCCTCACCTTTAATTTAGCAAAGTTTAGTTCAGTCTTTCTCCTCTCTTGCAATAGTCTTGAATAAATACTTCTTGACTAATATTTCCAATGCAGTTTTTGACAAAATGCTCTAATTGTTACTGTTACTCATTAACAGTTTTCAAGAGTTCCTGATTATCAGTGAATACATCATAATATTGATCTTGCCAATGTTTGCCAATTTTATATGTGTGGAGTAGTATGTTGCTTAACTATTCTTGATCATTAATGAATGTCATATATTTTCAAATGTTTATTGAAGGTTCTCCTCTGTGAAATTTCTATTCAAATGCCGTGTCCCTTTTACATGTTGTTCTTCTTTCTTCTTTATTTATCCTAAATATGAATCATTGTCAGTTATACATTTTAAATAACATTTGACCCAGTCTGGCTTAATGACTGAATTTCTCATATTCTCAACATAATTCATCATCAGGAATTCCAAACTGCCAATGTAAGACCTTATTCTAGACCAGCAATTTTCAAGCAGTGTGCCATAAGAATTTTTAAAATATGCAATAGCTGACTCTTTAGTTAGGACGACAGACTCCTTTTCTCTCAGATTGTCATATTTAAAAAAATGACAATAGCCAATACAATGGCCGTCTAGTGTGAATGCCCTGTCTTCAACCACAAATATATAGGTCATATAACAGAGTTTCATCTTATTGTTCATCACACATAATAAGGTGGCATCTGATTGGTTAATTCTTGGTACTAGAAATATTTATATACAAACATAGGCTTTTTAAAGCCTATGTTTTAAAAAGTCACTTTGGAGAAAAAAGTAGGTTATTATTATTATTTGTAAATAAATCAAAATTATGTCTATATTTCGTCTCACTGGCAAAAAAATACTATATTTTTGTGTCCCACAGAAGTTTATGAAAAAGATTGAAAACTGCTGATCTAGACTATGGGTGCTAGGGCTCAGGCAGTAGCAACATAACATCACTAGTCAAAGTGCTCCGGGAAAAGAATTGCCAATCTAGAAATTCCAACCCCATTAAAAATTGTCATTCAAAAGTAAAGTCACAGTAAAAATGAGGTGGTATTGGTAATTTTCTACTGTTATTACTTGTTTATTTTAATAAACCAGCAATTATTATGCTACAAATGCTTTGAAACTGAGATTACATTGAAATTTTACAGTATACATGATGTGAATAACTCATGGGGAAAACTGTCTCTAAAGTGTAACTCTCTATGCAACTGTTGAAATAAAATGTTCTATTTTCCAAAAAAAAAAAATAATGCTAAAATTAAGAATTACTGTTTCCGCAGTAGATAATTATATATGTAACCAAAATACACTGTATATTAATCACCTTCTCACTGACACTCATCCCTTCGGTTCTGAACCACTGGTGCCCTCCTAAAAGCTAAATAATTTATTTTTAATCAAATAACATTTTTGCTTATTACTTGCATATATATACACCATAAAATTGCTGCCAAAGTTTATTCTAATACTTATTCTAATAATAATTCTTACCTAAGACTTCCCATTGCAGATTTGTTCCACTGTTATTTTGGGGGTTTTGTTTGTTGCTGTTTTGAGTGTGTATAAAAGCACATGCTACACAAAGTGATTCCTTATACTTGTGAACATTGTCACCAATTTTAAAGATAACATGAATAAAACTATGACAAGAAGTTTACAGTAAAAATGTCAATATTTAGCAACTTTAGAAAAGTGTTCATTTCTCCTCATGCTGTGTAGAATATGAAAATGGGGGGAAAATGTTCTACTCAAGAACTCATTAATAATTTGGTCTACATACCATTTTTTTTATTTCTAAGTGGTGTTCTCCCTATTGATGTATGGTTGGACAGCTCTAGTTTGAAGCTAAAATATTTTATTTCTCAAGAAACAAATTATAGTATCATATTAGCATTATTTTACCTTGGAAAAAATGGTAGCTGAAGTAAAATAATTATATCAATGTTAGAAAATGCCAGAGGAGTTTTTAAAGTGCCTTTTAAAAGAGGTTTTTCCCCCCATTAAAAGTAATAAAATTAAACAAGAACTGTATAATACTTAATAGCACTGTTTTAAATACATATTATCTGTTATTCTCATGTAAGCCCTATAAGTTAGTAACTTTTACACTCTTCATTTTGCAGATGAAGAGTTGGTAGTACAAAGGATAACCAGCTTGCCTGAAGTCACACCACAAAGTAAGGAGGAAGCCGAACCTGACACTCAGGCATCTGTACTTGGAACCACCACACAGCACTGACCTGCCAGCTCACCATGTTCCATGGCAGAATCCAACCCTTTCACCCAAGGTTAATCTTTAACAATGGTCTAGAACTTTTTACTCCATGCCTGATATAAATTACAAGTTAAAAATTAAATTAGTTCAGTAATATTGAATTTAAAATCAAGTGAATTATATTAATAAATTGAAACTTGAAAAAAATTAAACCACAGCGAGGAGAGTCATTTTTCTAAGTTTTCCCAGCAGCTGAGCAAGTACTGGAATTCCTTGGCTCAGAAAGCAAATGAAGTTGCTTATCATTTCTCAAGGTCATAATGGAAACTCACAAGAAACTGTAATATCTTTGTACTCCACCCACAAAGAAAATCCTAGAATATTAATTGAGATCAGATTCAAATATATTTATAACTTTTAAGGTTGATTTAAAAATCCAAGTAGCTACCGCCCTGGCCCAGTTGGTTGAAGCATCGTCCCAAAAGAGAAAGTTTGCAGGTTCGATCCCTGTCTGATGCCACGATCCCCGTCTGATGCCACGATCCCCGGGCCTAGCGCGTATGGGAGGCAGCAAATTGCTGCTTCTCTCTCGCATCAACATTTCTCTCTTTCCCTTTCTCTGTCTAAAAAAGCAATGAAAAAGTGTCCTTGGGTGAGGATTAAAAAATAAATAAAAATAATTTAAAATCCAAGCACCTTCCAACCCTCCAAACTGTATTTAAGTCCTTGGAATTAGAAACCTCATGTCTGTTGAAAGACTTCTTCACTCTTTCTACAACTGCTGGCTGGCGCACAGGCCACAGTGCCCAGTTTGAAGAATTCAGTGAGGGAGATCGGGCACTGAAGTCATCTCTGTTTATGCGACATCATCTCTCGGAAGCTCAGTTTCCTTAGCTGTAAAATAGGCACCGATGTGGCCTTCCTACCTGCTGAATCACAGCGAAGAGCCCAGGAGATACATAGACCAGCTTTCTAAGCTCTACCAGAGTAGCCATTACTGCTAATTGTAACTGTGGCTACTATTATTGCTAGGCACCTCTCCTTCAACTGTTCTCAAAATCTTAAATTTAGGATTTTCAGAAAAATTATAGCTGTTACTATAGCTGTTTGTTTCCTGTTATCGTTGTAACAAAGTACCACATACTTAGTGGTGCAAAGCAATGCAAATCTATAATCTTGCAGTTCAGGAGGTGGTCGAAAATCAAGATGTCAGCAGCACTTTGCTCCTTTCTGGACACTCCAAGGGAGAATTTGTATTTTCCAGCTTCCACAAGTCACCTGCGTTTCTTGACTGCTTTAAAGCTAACAATGGCCACTGGAGTCTTTGTCACATTGTATTTCCTCTGCCATGACTCTTCTGCTTCCCGCCCGCACATTTCAGGACCTCTGTGGTTACATTGGATCCCCCTGAATAATCTAGAATAATCTCCCCATTTTCAGGTCACCGAATTATCAAACTTAATTCAATCTTTCATCTTAATTACCCTTTGCCGTGTAACAACATAATCACAGATTCTGGGGTTTAGGACAACTTTGGGAAGCCCTTGTCTGCCTGCCAAATAGTGATACCCAATTTTAATCTCCCAAGGATAATTTGTGGTTTCATTTTGTATTAAATACATATACATCATTAATCCCATAAAAATGAAACAAGTTTCATGAATGATTTCACTCTTTAAAGACCACTTAAATTTTCTTCATTAACTTTCTTCCCTTGGAAATAAGATATAAAATGGTACTTAATATTTCTACTATTTTCTAATTACATTAAACTAAACTATATCAGTCTTATTTCAACAAAATGTTCTAATGAAGGTTAATATGTTGGTTTATGTTCTATAATAATTGAAAATGTGTTTAGAAGGAAAATTTTAGATGAACAAATGTCAATAATTTTTCCTTTATTCTGAGTCAGCATGATGTATATTAAAATATTTTTTAGTTTTTTAAAATCTCTGTGCTTTGTTTAGCTTTGAATAGGATTTTAAATCTTTAAAGAGGTCAAATAAAATAGATTTACTTTAAAAACAGAATTTCTTTTTCAACACTCCGACTAAAAAGGCTATGAACTTCATATCTTGCAAAGTTAATATAATTTTCATCAGCTGAAGTACAGTTCAATTTCTAAGTCTTGAAAATAAATGAAATGATAAAGAAATGAAACACCAAATCAATCTTCTGGGTCATGGGAATTCATCAGAATGTGTAGTTTTGTTCTTTAACATTAACCTTTATTGATTTGGCCATTTTAACAAACCAGTTCCTATTTCCATACCTTCAATTTTATGCTTCACTGTTTCTGGGATTAAATTTCTTTTAAAGTCTTAATATTAGGCACTTTCTTAGTATTTGCTCTAGAGGGAAAATCTGTATTATAATCATCTTAACCTTAAATTTATTTTTCTGGGATATCTTTGGAAAAACGTTTTGAAAAACATGAACCTCTAATAGACCTGTTTAAACGTGTCCTTAGTAACACTAAACTTTTTGAGTGGTAAAAGTTGGGGGGAAATTTCCACCCCATAAAATATTTACTCTTTGTTTACATAAAGATATATTCCTCTAGTTTAGGAGATTGACTATTCTCAAAGTATCTATAAATTTAATTAGCAATGAGAGTATGAACAAATAACTAAAGAATACAGAGACATCTGACCCAAATTTTTATTTCTTCATATACATATATCATAACAAAGATTTCAAAACTTGCTTCATGGATTTTCTGCCATTACAATTCAATTTTATAATATCTTTAAAAATTAATAATTGAGTATTTCTAAGGCTTTTATCTTGATATTCCAAAGATTAATGATTGTTTACACAGACAGCCTTGTAAAAACAAAAAATGTTACATTAGATTAACAGCCATTGTGTTAATAGTACCATTATCCTTCATCTTAATATAAAAAGTAATAAAATATAGATTTAGGAATATTATTGTAGTTCTATAAAAAACAAATAATTCATCATGCTGTAGAACTTTTAACACTATTGTTGATAACATATTTCTAGAATAACCTACTGTACATGAGGTATAAGAATCTATAGCATTTTGTCTAAAGCTAGATATATTCTTTGTCTGCAGCTGAGGTCTATTTACATGATGTTTACCATATTTCATGATCAACCATCTCATGATTTTACAGATAATAAATCTTACCTTTCCCTGCTTATTTTCTCATGAACACATCTAGTGTTCCGCACAACAACACTCACATCTTCCACAAGAACTTGTTACCACTTGAATAGAGTTTTTTAATCATTTAAGTCAGGATCATATGTAATATTTTCACTTAATCTAGTAAACCATTTTATGTTTACTAGACTCAATATTATGTTCAGTAATATTGAGTCTAGTAAAATACTATGTTTCTACTGTAATCACTTTTGGTACCTACCAATAGCACAGCATGGAGAAGGTTCTGCGTAGGAACCCAGGCTTAATACGTGACTGCTTGACACTTTGTCACTGCCTCAGGAGGACAAGTTTGCTCTCTCCTGCTACAGAAAGAAATGCCAACATGTAAAATACATTACCTTGTTCCTAACAGTAAAGCAATGTGAAATACTTGGCTTAATGATAACACTATATAAAAATATTTTATTTAAAAGTAAGTTAATTAGATATGCCTTTGTCCACAAATATATTTATATCATCAAGTGTTTGAGTGAAAATTCAATGCAAGCAACTGTGTCGGTGCTGTAGGGAGTACTGGGTAGAGGAAACAATTTTGTGCTCGAGTATAGAAAGTAAACCTGAAGATATGGTGGATATTGTATTACGAGTGTGATATGCATGAACTCAGCATAAACATAAAAACAACAACATAAGACAGAAACTGATATACTATAACTGAAAAAATTTACTATAGGAGTTTAAAGTCAGAAAATTTAGAGAATCATTGAATAAAATACTCAGACATAATAATTAAATGAATTTACCTACCATAGGAATGAGAGTGTGAGAGGGTATGATATGCAAAACCCCCTAAAGTCTGAGAAGAAATATGTCAGTAGGCCCGGCTGGTGTAGCTCAGTGGATTGAGCGCAGGCTGGGAACCAGAGGGTCCCGGTTCGATTCCCAGTCGGGGCACATGCCTGGGTTGCAGGCCAGGTCCCCAATGAGGGCCATGTGAGAGGCAACCATACATTGCTTTCTCCCTCCCTTCTCCTCTCTCTGAAAATAAATAAATAAAATCTTAAAAAAAAAAAAGAAATATGTCAATAGTGTCATGAATATGGAGAAAAGATGAAGGAGAGGAAAGTGCTAAGCATTTCATGGGTATGTGGAATGAGGAAGGGCAGCATGCCCATCTTAATGCTGAGATGTGTCTAACTGCACATCTTTAAGAAGGCTAATAAGAGGGGGAAGAGGACTGTCTGGGTGAGGACAGAATAGGGCACAGGGGCTTTCATGGCAGCTGAGAAGAAATTGAGTGAATAGAGCCAAATGGGGCTGGTCCAACTTTGAGGATGTCCAGCTTCCAGGAAGTAGATTTCCAGAGCCAAACCTAATGTCACTTCTCAGCTGAACTGAACAAAGAGTAAGCTATGGGTCCCCAACCTACAGGGAGACGGTGAGCAAAAGCAGGTGTTCCTGTGTCCAGTGGACCAAAGGCAGCTTGGTATCTCTTGTTCCACTTAAGGAGAAACTGGATCTTACCAACAGGTAGGAATACTAATGAAAAATATATAAATGGTTATGGATGCTAACAAAATGTTGTTAATTGGAATTTGGAGTCCCAGAATTTAGTTCTTCACATAAAGGTTTCAAAATGATCATAATGCACTCTCACTCTTAACTTACATTTAACTGAAATTGTTATCAGTTGGGGATAACAACCCATGAAATAGACTGCATCCAACTGAGGAAAACCAGAATATATTTCACACTGGAGTCTTCTCTCCCATTGTCTTCATCCCAATAAACTTCTCTGATTCTTTTTTCATTTTGTCCCAAAATATAAATATTCTTCTAATCACTCACTCTCTTCTGAGCAGCAGCTCAAATACCTTCACCCCTCCATCTGCGGGTAAAAACATTGAAAGGTTTTCTCCTTGAATGATCTTCTCCTACTACATCCCACGTACCAGTTAATGGTATCACCAATTCTGTGCTGCCATTTCTAAACCCGGGACTCTCCCTGAACCTCACAAAACCCACTGTTACCAATTGTACCTCCACTTTTCTCCTTAGCTAAAATGCCCTCTCCAATGAATTGCCTCCCCTGTGCTCCTAATATAAAATGAGGTTGCTCATTCTTTCTGTGCTCATAAATTTCATGGTAAGAAGTTCATGTCCATGTCATTGTCATTCCCAAAGATCCCTTCCTAAAGATTACCACCCCATTCAAGTGTAAAAATATCTACCTCTCTGAGTCTGGCCCATTTTTATGTCCATCCTATAGTAGGCATTTGTAAGTTGTTTACACTGCATTCATTTCCCCTTTGCTGTTGCTAATTATAACCCAATTTATTTTTTAAAAGACATCGACATTCTCCATTTATTCTATGTGCCTTTTGATAAACTGACACTAGCTTTATGCTCAGAATTACTACATGCATTTACCTTGCCACAATGACTGATTCAGAAGTAAATTTGTCAGAGCAAAGCCCATAACTTCTGTTCAATGGTTGCAGGAAATGGGCACTTTTATCTCCCACTAGAGGCAAAGTAGGATATATGAATTCTTCATTGCTACTTATAGTTACCTTGTAACCATGAGGAAAACTAGCCTAAAGAAAAGGCCAACATATAAAGTGAAGAGCCAAAGAAATAGAGAAAAAAAAGTGGAGACAAGCTTTGATCAAATAGTTCCAGAAACAACTTCTGGATTTTTATGCGTTTTTTTTTTTTAAACCATTTGAGATGGGTTTGCTGTTAATTCATGGACTTTGTCATCAGTAGAAACTTCTGCTTCTTTAGAAAGCCTGTCCTCAGATATTAGTCTTCTGTCCTTTCAGTCTGTTCATTTATATTTACAATATATGATAAGGATAACAAATCATTAACCATCTTTACTATCCATCAACTCCTTTCTGCTTACATGTATGTTTTGTTCTCCAGTGGCCAACCTATGTAGCTCTGTGGATTATACTTAGTAGGCAATCAATATATGCTGATTATTTGGTTGATTGATTAATTGATTGGTCTCTTTACATTTAGTCTCACCCCTTCCAAAGTATGCATCACCTACTGATTATTATTTTTATTCTTTCCAGAGTTCATAATGTAAACGTGTCCTTATCACCTTCCCACTGAAAATCTCCAGTGACTCCCATTTTGCCCAGAGCTGGACCACAGCTATGGTCCACACTGTGTTCCTGGAGTTGCTGCTCTCTGGAGGTCATCATCTTCCACTGGGCACTGAGGAGAGCCAACTCTTCCAGAACTTAACCTAATATTGAAACCTGTCTAAAAACATCAGCCCTAAACATCATCTAAAATAATGTACTTACTATAAATAAACAAAATCCACCATCATCACAAACTTCAGCAAAGCAATGATCTCTCCCTACAGTATCTAATTTGGTAAGAACTACATTCCGTTCTAGACATTGTGTTTGACCAGGATATTGGGAAAACAGAAGTTATTCAGAGTAACCAGGAAGGTGAAAAGTAAAGAAACTGTATGTCCATAGATAATAGTGTTGTTCTGCAGGGAGAGGATTTAGGGTGAAAATATTATTCATATTCTGATATTTGAAGACTTGTCAGATAGGACAAAAGTGGCAATTCTCTTCTACTCCAGAGGACAGGAAAAAGTTAACTATTGACACTTATATGGAGTCATATCCTAGCTCCATATGAGACACATGAAAATGTTTCTATTCTGTCATAAAAGAGGCTTACATAAAAATAAAGCTTTGGCCCTGGCTGGTGTAGCTCAGTGGGTTGAGCACAGGCCTACAAACCAAAGGGTCACCGGTTCAATTACCAGTCAGGGCACATGTCTGTGTTGCAGAAAATGTCCCAAGCAGGGGGTGCATGAGAGGCAACCACACATTGATGTTTTTCTCCCTCTCTTTCTCCTTCCCTTCCCCTCTGTCTAAAAATAGATAAATAAAATCTTAAAAAAAAAAAAAAGAGCTTTGTAAAGCGCTGATCAAGTTTGGTGGCAAAAAAAAAAAAAATCCCCTAATCTCAATGGCATATTACACAAAAGCTTATTTATTTATATACCTGTCCAACACAGTCAATTGGAGGGCCTGCTCATTACAGGACTCAGAGAACCAAGATAACAGAGGTTCCACCACCCTATGACACTACTACCTAAAAACAAATCTCCAGGAAAGTCACCCCAATAAATTCAATAAAAAATAAATTTTAAAAAAACTCTCCAAGGGTCATTATGGCAAGGAAACAGAAATTTTTTATTGAATATTTTATTGTTGTTCTATTACAGTTGTCCCAATGTTTCCCCCATTGCTCTCCACCGCCCCACCCACCCTCTGCTCCCACAGTCAATCACCACCCTGTTGTCCATGACCTTGGGTGTTTCATACATATTTCTTGACTAGTCCCTAACTTTTCTTTCCACCCATTTCTCCCTCTCCTCTCTCCTCTGGTCATTGTCAGTCTATTCCATGTTTCCATGCCTCTGGTTCTATTTGCTCATTTGTTTGTTTTATTCATTAGGTTCCTCTTATAGGTGAAATCATACGGTATTTATCTTTCACTGCCTGGCTTATTTCACTTAGGATAATATTTCCAGTTCAATCCATGGTGTCAAAAAGGTAGGGGTTCCTTCTTTCTGCTGTGTACTATTCCAATGTGTTCTTTGATCCACTCATTTACAGGTGGGCACTTAGGCTGTTTCTGGTACTTGGCTATTGTAAATTGTGCTGCTATGAACATTGGAGTGCATAGGTTCTTCTGAACTGGTGATTTAGGGTTCTTAGGGTATAATCCCAGCAGTGGAATTGCTGGGTCAAAAGGCAGTTCCATTTTTAGTTTTTAGAGGAAATTCCACACTGTTTTCCACAGTGGCTTCACCAGTTTTCATTGCAATCAACAGTGCACTAGGGTTCCCTTTTCTCCACATCCTAGCCTGAACTTGTTTGTTCATTTGTTATTGATGGCCATTCTGACTGATTGTGAGGTGATATCTCATTGTAGTTTTAATTTGCATCTCTCTGATGGCTAGTGATGTTGAGCATCCTTTCACATGTCTCTGGGCATGCTGTATGTCCTCCTTAGAGAAGTGTCTATTCAGGTCCTTTGTCCACTTTTTAATTGAATTGTTTGCTTTCCTGATGTTGAGTTATATGAGTTCTTCATATACTTTGGAGATCAAACTCTTGTCCCAGGTATCATTGGCAAATATATTTTCCCATATGGTTGTATCCCTTTTCATTTTGATGATGTTAATGTTTTCTTTAGCAGTGGAGAAGCTTTTTATGTAGTCCCATTTGTTTATTTTTTCCTTTATTTCCTTTGTCCTAGGGAGATATATCAGGGAAAATATTGCTGCATGGGATATCTGAAATTTTACTGTCTATGTTTTCTATCTAGGACTTTTTTGAAAATATATTTTATTGATTATGCTATTACAGTTGCCCCCATTTTTTCTCCCTTTTATTCCCATATGCTCTCCACACCCCTCCCACCAGCTTCCCCCCCTCCCTTTAGTTCATATCCATGGGTTGTACACACAAGTTCTTTGGCTTCATTTCCTGTACTATTCTTAACCTCCCCCTGTCTATTTTGTACCTACAATTTATGCTTCTCATTCCCTGTAACTTTTCCCCCATTCTCCCCCCACCCCCTCCCTGCTGATAACTCTCTATGTGACCTCCATTTCTGTGATTCTGGTCTTGTTCTAGTTTTTTGCTTAGTTTGTATTTGTCTTTTTAGGTTCAATTGTTGATAGTTGTGAGTTTGTTGACATTTTACTGTTTATATTTTTTATCTTCTTTTTCTTAGATAAGCCCCTTTAACATTTCATATAATAAGGGCTTGGTGGTGATGCACTACTTTAATTTGACGTTCTCTGGGAAGCACTTTATCTGCCCTTCCATTCTAAATGATAGCTTTGCTGGATAGAGTAATCTTGGATGTAGGTCCTTGCCTTTCATGACTTGGAATACTTCTCTCCAGCCCCTTCTTGCCTGCAAGGTTTCTTTGGAGAAATCAGCGGATACTTTTATGGGCACTCCTCTATAGGTAACTGTCTCCTTTTCTCTTGCTGCTTTTAAGATTCTCTCCTTATCTTTAATCTTAGATAATGTAATTATGATGTGCCTTGGTGTGTGCTTCCTTGGGTCCAACTTCTTTGGGACTCTATGAGCTTCCTGGACTTCTTGGAAGTCGATTTCCTTTGCCAGATTAGGGAATTTCTTCATTATTTTTTAAAACAAGTTTTCAATTTCTTGCTGTTCCTCTTCTTCTTCTGGCACCCCTATGAATCGAATGTTGGAACGTTTAAAGTTGTCCTGGAGGTTCTTAAGCCTCTCCTCATTTTTTTGAATTCTTGTTTCTTCATTTAATTCTGATTGAATGTTTATTTCTTTCTTCTGCTCCAAGCCATTGATTTGAGTCCCAGTTTCATTCCCATTACTATTGGTTCCCTGTACATTTTCCTTTCATTCACTTTTCACAGCCTTTACTCTTTCCTCCATTTTGTAACCACACTCAACCAATTCTGTGAGCATCCTGACTACCAGTGTTTTGAACTGTGCATCTGATAGGTTGGCTATCTCTTCATTGCTTAGTTGTATTTTTTCTGGAGCTTTGATCTGTTCTTTCACTTGGGCTATATATATATATATATATATTTTTTTTTGTCTCCGCATGCCTATTACATAGTAAGGGGCGGAGCCTTACATATTCTCCTGGACTGGGAAACCCACATTGCTGCATTGTGGCACTGTATGTGGGAGAGGGGTCCGAGAGGGAACAATGTCACTTGCTCAGCTCACAGTGGCTCTGTCACTTCCGCCAACACCCACAAGCAAATTGGGCCCTTCTGGTGCTGATTCCTGGGTGGGTGGTTTTCTGTATGTTCTAGGATCCTGTGGGTCTCTCCAACGAACTCTCCTGTGAGGCTGAGTTTTGCCCATAATCACAACCCACACAGGTTTTTTTCAGTCAGAGGTTTTGAGGCTTTATTTCCCCATGCTGGAACTCTGGGTTGTGCAGTCTGCCTCACTCCGGAGTTGTTCCTCTGGGTCTATCCACAAGCAAATGTGAGACTGCCCACTCCCCGAGCCAGCACCTTGCCCTGCCCTCAAGCTGCCACATTCCCTGCTCTGGTCCTCCAGCAGCTGCTTTTCATGGGTCCTCTCTGCCACGGCTGCCGATCTCTACTCCTCCTACCGGTCAGGATGTATATTTCTTTTTTAACTTTTTGGTTGTCAGATTTCCATACAGGTCAATTTTCTGGTAGTTCTCATTGTTTTTTGTTTTTTAATTTGTTGTTGCCCTTCTTTTCGTTGTGCGAGAAGGCAGCGTATCTACCTATGCTTCCACCTTGGCCAGGAGTCCTCCATCTAGGACTTTTATGGTGTCATGGCTTATATTTAACTCTTTTATCCACATTGAGTTTATTCTGGTGTATGATGTAAGTTGGTTGTCTAGTTTCACTTTTTTGCATGTCACTGTCCAAATCTCCCAACACCATTTATCGAAGAGGTTTTTTTTACTCCATTTTATGCTCCTGCCCCCATTTGTCAAATATTAAGTGATCATAGACACATGGGTTTATTTCTGGGCTCTCGATTCTTACATTGACCTATGTATCTATTCTTATGCTAGTACCAGACTGTCTTGATTACAGTGGCCTTGTAATACAGTTTGATATCAGGTATTGTGATCGCTTCTACTTTATTCTTTTTTCTCAACATTGCTGAGGCTATTCAGGGTTTTTTTTGGTTCCATGTACATTTTTAAAATACTTGTTCTAGATCTGTGAAATATACCGTTTGTATTTTAATAGGGATTGCATTGAATCTATCGGTTGTTTTGGGTAATATGGACATTTTAATTATCTTAATTTTTCCAATCCATAAACGCAGTGTATGATCCATTTATTATGCTCCCTTCCTTACTTTCTTTCTTCAGTGTTGTATAGTTTTCTGAGTACAGAGTGTTGTGTCGTTTTCTGAGTACACAGTTTGGCTTATAGTGTGTGTGTGTGTGTGTGTGTGTGTATGCCTTTTACCTCCTTGGTTATGTTTACTCCTACGTACTTTATTTTTCTTTTTGCTATAATAAATGGGACTTTTTACTAGTTTCTGTTTCAGACATTTCATTGTTGGTATACAAAAATGCCTTCATTTCTGAATAATTGACTCTGTTTCTCACGATTTTGCAAAATTCACTTATTAGGTCAAGTAGTTTTTTGGTGGAGACATAGGGTTTTCTATGTACAATATCATGACATCTGCATATAATGATAGTTTTACTTCCTCCTTCCCAATTTGGATGTCTTTTATTTCTTTTTCTTGTCTGAACACCAGTTTGGCTAAAACTTCCCATACTATGTTGAATAAAAGTGGTAAAAGCAGACACTTTTGTCTTTATCCTGATCTTAAAGGGAAAGTTTTTAAGTGCCTATCAAGTATGATGTTGGCTGTAGGTCTCTCATACATGGCCTTTATTATGTTGAGGAATGCTCTCTTTACTCCCACTTTGCTGAGTGTTGTTATCATAAATGGGTGCTGTACCTTATCAAATGCTTTTTCAGCATCTATTAATATGATCTTGTGATTTTTGTCTTTCATTTTGTTTATGTGGTACATAACATTTATTGATTTGCAAATATTATACCATCCTTGCATCCCTGGGATAAATCCCACTTGATCACAGTGTATGATCTTTTTAACATATTTCTGTATCTGGACTGCTAATATTTTGTTGAGGATTTTAGCATCTATGTTCATCAGTGATTTTGGCTTATAGTGGTGTGTGTGTGTGTGTGTGTGTGTGTGTGTGTGTGTGTGTGTGTGTGTGTGTCTTTACCTGGTTTCGGAATTAGGATAATACGGGCCTATAAAAAAGTTTAGGAGTCTTCCCTCTTCTTGAAATTTTTGGAATAGTTTGAGAAGTTTAGGAGTTAGTTCTTCTAAATGCTTGGTAAAATTCACCTGTGCAGCCATCTGGTCCAGGGCTTTTGTGTGCCAGGAGTGTTTTGATTACTCCTTCAATTTCACTAGCTGTTATCAGTCTATTGATGTTTTCTGCTTCTTTCTTATTCAGTTTTGGAAGATTGTATATTTCTAGAATTTTGTATATTTTGCCCTGGTATTCAAATTTCTTGGCATATATGTGTTTGTGGTAATTTCTTACAATCCTTTGTATTTTTTGTGGTATCGGTTGTAATTTTTCCTCATTCATTTGTTTTATTAATTTGTTCCCTCTCTCTTTTTTTCTTGATAAGTCTGCTTAAAGGCTTCTCCATTTTGCTTATCTTTTTAAAGTAAAAGCTCCTGGATTTATTGATCCTTTGAATTGTTCTTTTAGTGTCTATGTCATTTAATTCTGCTCTCATCTTGATTATTTCCTTCCCTCTACTTGCTCTGGGCTTTGTTTGTTGTTCCTGTAATTCTTGTATATGTAGGGTATGGTTTTTTATTTGAGTGTTTTCTACCTATTTTAGGTAGGCCTGTATTGCTATGAACTTCCCTTTCAGGACTGCTTTCACTGTATCCCATAGGTATTGGACTGTTTTGTGTTCATTTTCAATTGTTTCCAGAATTTTTTTTATTTCTTCCTTGATCTCATTGTCAACCCATTCATTATAAAATAGCATGTTATTCAGTCTCCATGTATTTGAATGTTTTTTGAGGTTGTTTCCTTGAGATTGGTTTCTAGTTTCAAGCAATTATGATCTGAAAAGATGCTTGATATGATTTCAATTTTCTTGAATTTGTTGAGGCTTGTTTTGTGTCATGTCATGAGGTCTATCTTTGAATATGTTCCATGTGCATTTGAAAAGAATGTATAGTTTGCTCCTTTGGTATAAAGGTTCTGTATATACCAATTAAGACCATTTGATCTAGAGTGTTGTTCAGTGCCACAATATCCTTCTTGATTCTGTGCTTGGAAGATCTATCCATTGTTGACAGAAGGATGTTAAAATAACCTATGATAACTGTATTGTTTTCAGTATCTTTCTTGAAGTCCTCCAAGATTTTCCTTACATATTTGGTTGCTCCTATGTTGGGAGCATACATGTTTACAAAGGTTATATCTTCTTGATAGATTATTCCCTAAAGTATTATGTAGTGTCCTTCTTTGTCACTTTTTATGGCCTTTGTTTTGAAATCTATTTTGTCTGATATAAGTATTGCTACCCTGGCTTGTTTTTTTCATGTCTGTTTGCTTGAAAATTTTTTTCCAATCCTTCACTTTTAGTCTGTGTATATCCTTTGTTCTGAGTTGGATCTCTTGTGGACAGCATATGTGACGGTCACATTTTATTATCCATTCAGCTACCCTATGCCTTTTGATTGCAGTATTTAATCCATTTAGATTTAAAGTTATTACTGATAGGTACTTATTCATTACCATTTTTCCCCTTGTATCCAACTTCTTCCTCTCTCTCTCTTTCTCCCTCTCTCTCTCTTTCTGTCTGTCTCTCTCTCTCCCTCCCTCCCTCTCTTTCTTCATCCTCTTAAAGCAGTCCCTTTAGCATATCTTGTAATGCTGGTTTGGCAGAGATGAATTCACTTAGTCCTCTTTTTGTCTGGAAAACTCCAATTTTCACTTTCCATTTTAAATGAGGGCCTTGCTATGTAGAGTAGTCTTGGACACAGGCCTTTGCTTTTTATTACTTGGAATACTTCTGGCCATCTCCTTCTGGCTTACAGTGTTTGTGTTGAGAAATTAGCTGATAGCTTATTGGAGCTCCCTTCTGTGTTACTAGCTATTTCTCCCTTGCTGTTTTTAAGGTTCTCTCTTTGTCTTTAAGTTTGCCATTTTAATTATGATGTGTTTTGGAGTGGGTCTCTTTGGGTTTATCTTCATTGGGACCTTCTTGCTTCCTGGACTTGTGTGACTTTTTCTCTCATCACATTAAGAAAGTTTTCTGTCATTACTTTTTCAAACAGGTTTTCTATCCCTTGCTCCTCTTCTTCTCCTTCTGGTATCACTGTGATATGAGTATTATTATGTTTCATGTTGACCTGCCATTCTTTTAAACCCTCTTTATTCTTTCTGAGTCTGTTTTCATTTTGTTGCTGTGTCTGGGAAATATTTTCTACCTTGTTCTCCAGTTCACCAATTCGATCCTCTGCTTCATCTATCCTGCTTTTAATCCTTTCTAATGTATTCTTCATTTCAGAAATTGTAGTCTTCATTTCATCCCAGCTCTTGTTGATATTCTATGTCCTTTCCATGCTGGTGTATTTCGCAGTAAGTTCTTTTTAGCTTCCATGGAGTTCCTTGTAGCTTTAACTGAACTCCTTGAGCTTCCTTATAACCATTATTTTGAACTCAGTGTCTGATAGCGTGTTTTCCTCAATTTTGTTTAGCAGCCTTTCTGGAGATTCCTCCTTTCCTTTCGGTTAGGGGTTGTTTCTTTGTCTCCCCATTTTAGGTGACTCTTCCTGTTTGTTTCTGCATATTAGATTGATCTGCTTTGACTCCCTGTCTTGGTGATGTGACCTTCTGTGGTAGGAGACCTGTGGAACTTGTGGTGTAATCTCCTTGATTTCCTGAGCTTAATGTTCTTGGTGTGCCCTATATGCCATTTGTGTGGGCTCTCTGGTTGTAATTGGTGTTTGGTTGTTCTGGGTTGTCTTGGCGGGTCCTTCCCTCCAGCTGGCTGATTGAGAGTCACACCACCCACCACGTCTTGTATGCCGTTGAGCAGGTGCTGTCAGATCAAAACCAACAACCCAGGAAATAAACCCACACCTGCAAAAATAACGCCCACCCACAACCACTCTATCAGTGGCAAACAAACAAATATTAATAAAGGTATAAAGAGAATAATGCTATTATAAGAAAAGAAAAACAAATATGAGATGACTAACTAAAAGGAAAATGATCTTGGGAGGGTAGATGGGGAGAAATAATAAGAATAGGTAATAGAAACAAGGCAAAGAGAGAAAGAAAATAAAGTTTACGTTATAAATTAAAGAATGGAGGGAAGAAGGCAGAATGGAATAAGAGAAGAGATGTGTATAGTATTAGGTTTAAACAAAAATATTTTAAAATATAGTGAAAAAATAGGAACCAAATTGAGGAAAAAGATCCACCACAGCAATAGCAACAACAAATAAGCTAAGATTAATATAAGTGGGATGAGAATAAGAAGGAAAAAAGAAAGAAAAGCTAAAGATATCTAGGGCAAAGGAGTCTGGGAAGGATAAAGGGAGAAGAAATACTAAGAGTGAAGAATGAAAACCAGTCTAACACAGGGAAAAAGCAAAATTTAAAACAACAACAATGAAAAAGAAAGGGCAGGAGGAATACAAAATGGAGCAGGAGAGAGGAACAATAAATTTTGAGATTTAAAATACAAAAATCGTGAAGCTCTAGAAATAAAATTGAAGAAATACAACAACAACCAACATATCCACAACCAATGAGCAAAACTGACAAAGGTGGGAAGAGAATAAGGGCATTTTAGGAATGGAAAATTAAAAGAATGTGAGTGAATAAAAAAAGTGGTTTTGAGAGGCTGGATGGGAAGAAATAGTAATAGTGCAGATTAGAAACAAGTTTTAGCAAGAGAAAAAAATAAAATTTAAGACAAAAAGAAGGAGAGGAAGGAAGAAGGTAACATGGAGTAAGAGAAGGGAGGAGCAAATGCAAGATTTGAAATAAACTAAAATAAAAAACTAGTGACATAATAGGCACAAACTTGAAGGAAAAGAAATGAATGTTAAAGAGCTATGCAGGGACAAAAATAACGCAAATCATGAAGAAGACCACGGTGGGATTCGTCTCAGTAGAATCCAGGGTTTACCACTGTCTTCTCTTTCTGGATCCACCCCTGGTAATGTCAGATGGTGTCCTAAAATCTGGCCCTAGGCAGCCTGTTTGAGACTATAGGTGATCCACAGTCTGCGGCTGTCTCCTTCAGATTTGGCTGGTCCCCACTGTTCTGCCCTGTCGGCTTTCCATAAGCCCTGGACCCAGGAGTACTTCATTTAATGACCCAAGAGGACCGACATTACCTTTTCCACCTGCCTCCAGATGGGGTCTCTGGTGTGATCAGGAGGGTGGGAACCTTGGGTTACACCCAGGAGGACACTATTCAGTGTTTCGGGAAGATTGTGGGAGTGTTTCCCCATCCCCTCACCACTCGCCCTGGTTTGTCCCAGATTCTTTCAAATAATGTATGGATTCTGGTGAAGTAGCTATCCACTTCCTGTGAGGGGCCAATCTGTGTAAAAGGGGCAGCTCTTTCCTGCTTGGTGCTGAAAGCAGCTCTGTCCAGGCACTGCGGTTGGGCAGGGCCCTGAACACCCCTGGTTGCACCTGTCTCTCATCTCTCTGCTCTGTTGGATTTAGTGGATCAGGGCCCAAGGAACAGTGCAGCTCACAGTGTCTGGTAAAGGACCATTTCAGGGTTTTTTTTTTTTCTGCTTTTCGCTGTGGAGATCCTAGCCTCACTGATCCGCAGAGTCTGTAATCCCACAGGTGGGGTTGGGCCTACCTGTCTTTGAGGAGACCAGGTTGGCTGCAGCAAATCTCAGGCATTCAGCCCCTGGCCATCCAGTCCCCAGCAAGCTACTCTCCCGCAGGAGTCTTGGGCCTGAATTATCCCCTCTGAACAGTCCTCTGCTTACTAGCCGTGCTGGGTTGGGTCCCACAGTCCCTTCAGTGTGACTCTATCCCTCTGAGTTCTTCTTAAAAGAGCCGCTGCACACACGCATGTGAGCACCAGGTCCCTTCCAAGTCTTGCCTCAGCTCCTCTTTTAAAAGAGTTTCTGTGTGGTCCCCATGCTGTAGCACTGAGCCCTGTGGGACCTGTTCTCCACACACTCCCCATCCTCCGAAATCACAGTCTCTCTCAGTCAGGGCTGCCTACCACCTGTCAGAGACTGACAGTTTCAGGTAAAGTTTCTCTCTGGGTCTCTCCTGGATGGCAAAGGGAAGAGTCCCACAGTGATACTATAACATGGGGCAGTGACAGGGTGCTGCACCTGCTCCCTCTAGAGATTTTCAGCTCCAGGTGGACCTGCTCCTTCCATGCTGTTTCTGCAGCCAGCACCGTCCTAGCCAACTCTCTCTGTTCCCAGAGCTCCCAGCTCCAGAGCCAATCCACGGCCCCCGCTGGATCTACAAAGTCAGAAGTGCCTGCTGGGCAGAAGTGGCAGCAGTTGCTCCTTCTGGAGAGCCCTGGCCACCCACTCCTGGGTGCCCTGCGGACTCTTGCCCACTCATACACACTCTCTGCACTCTTGTCCATGTACACACTCACTCACACATGCTCTTACATGCTCTCTGCTGGATTTTTGAGTTAATTGCTTTGTGGTTTAGCTGCAAGACTGGTGGGATCTGGGAGCAAGTGAATAGAGCTTCCAGCTACTCTGCAGCCATCCTGGACCTCAGGAAACAGAACCCAATCACAAGTTACTCTTAAATGTTTCTGCCTAGAAGTGATTCACATCATTCCCACTTGAACTTCAGTGACCAAATGAAGTCTATGGCCATTTCTGATTTCAAGGAATGGGACACGTAATACCCACAAGTGCCTAGAAGGGAGGGATGTCAAAAGTCTCAATGAGCACTTGTGACACTGTTCATAACTCAGTAGGATTTAATCAGGGATCAAATCGTCATTAAGAATATTATTTTAAAAGCTTAGATCTCTGAGTTCCTTTAAACTCTAGGATTCTAGATTCCAAATGTGTCAGGAATTTCTTTTAAGACCAGGTATTTTGTTTTACAGGGTCAAATAAATATCTAATGTTGAAATTCCCCTAGTAGAAAAATCACTATGCTCAATATTTGAGTGTACTGAGCTGAGTTTACAAAGACTTGGTTCTGAAGGGCTAAATATTGACAGGTCAACAGCTCTAAATCTGTTTGATAAGCTTGCTATGTTTATTTTTTTCAAACATTGCTGCAAATATTTACATTTGACTTCTGGGTAAGAGTTGTTGATTTTCAGTAGAGGCTAAAATGAATGACAGCTGGCAACTGTTCATGTTCTGTAAACTTTACTTTCAAAGTTTTGAGCTATTTTTCCATCTTCTTTAGTAGAAGTATAAGCTTAGCTAAATAGATTACCTTAAATGTTGTCAATTCTACTCTGGTGGCTTGATTGCATCTTTGATTGTATAACAGCCATTTCTTACAGGTTATATTATACATGTATTACAATCTACCTGATTCATTTTTCTGAAAATATCGCTAAAATTGAGAGCAATTACACAGCTCATTTTGCTCATTTTAAAGCTGCTGTGTCCTCAATTTTTCTTAAAACTGTGGATCAAATAAGGACAGCTATACATTTTCAGTACCATGCATCTGGATCTGTTGCTCTGGAAAAGGCCTTAGAGATTACCTAGTTCATCTCCTTGTTTTACAAATAAAACAATGTATAAAAACAGTTGACATTTATTGAGAGTTTACTGAGCTTATGATTTCACATGTATTATCACAATTAGTCTTCACCACAGCACTATGAAATGAGCACTGCTATTAGCCCTATTTTACAGATGAGAAAACTAAGATTAAGTGTGATCCACAGTTAGTAGTTATAAAAGGATGCTTTAGTTTTCATTAAAACTCCTGCCAGTCTTGCCTGTCCACCATCCCAGGGATTGTTACTATATGATATGGAAGAGCAGGAGACCCACAGAGCATGACTCCAGACGTTCAGCCAATACATGGGATTCCCCATCAATTCAGGGATTCTATATTTATGCTGATTACATAGAAAGTCTCTACCTTACGATGTGTGCGCATACACACGCGCTTGCCAATGATGCCATCGTGAACTGAGCCCCCATCAGTACTTAAAACATCCACGGCTACCTACACATCCCAAACACCCTCCATACCTCTGGTTTTAAATCTCAACTCCTGGTCACACCTCTCACCCACACGTGTGTCCTGTAAACACATCGAAGAATTACTCAAACTTAATTAGAAATTAAATTAGAAATAACAATTAGAAACATTTCCCCTTATTGGATGAGCCAATATGAAAAAACAAGAGGCAAATCCTGCGGCTGGCAAGGGCACGAATAAACAAACACATGCCCTCACTTACTGTTCAGTATTTTGTGAATTTAGCTCGGACTCTTTGACATTGAATCTTCTTCTGCTCAATAGTTCTTATATATCAATTTGAGAAAAGGTGACAAGACAATATGAAAGTCCAGGAAAAAATTACATGATCCATGTATTAGATGAGGAAGTAAAGATGGGATAGTCTGTAACATTACCTAATCTGGGAAAATGATAGGGAAGGAATATTAAAATGATCAGTTATTGGAGCTTGGGCCCTAGGCTCCCTTATTAAAAAAATTTCTGGAATAGTTTCTAGAGTCATTTCTTGAAATAGTTTCCCCAATTCTGACTAAAACCTTTAAACTAATAATGCTTATCTTTGGATAAAAGAAATGTATGTGATTTTTACATTTTTCTTTGTACTCTTCCATATTGTTTAATTTTCCATTTCAGTGATAGTACATTTTACAAAATCAATGAGATTTAAGCAAATGCAGCCAGTTTATTGAATCAGCTAAACTAGATCTGGAGAAAGTAAAACAGTAACTTTGTCCTTTCTCTATGTCAGACCTGCAAATCTATTCTGTGGGCCATGTTTCACAAGCTGCTACATGACACGAGCCAGGTTGAGGGGTGGGTGCTGTCTTCCTATTGCCAGACATCTACCACTTGAAGAACTGCCTGCCTCTGTCACACGGACTCCCACCTTCAGCATCCCCTCTTTACACTCGTCCCCCTACCCCATCTCTGTCTTGCACGGGCACTTGTGTCAGGTGTCTCTCCAGCAATTCTGCATCAAATGCCCTCAAGTACTCACTCATGTGATAGCCTCTCTGTGCCCGCCACCACAATAGCCACCATCTGCTGTACAAAGCAGACAAGTACTCCACTCTCAGCCCTGGTGCTGAAGCAGAAGGCAGGAGGGCACAGGAAGAGGTGCCCTAGCTCCCAAATCAAAGCCCCGAACTAATTGTCTAGTAGAAATGAATGGTGAGAAGCTCCGTATCACTGAAGTATGGACACATCACAAGTGAAAGGCATTGGCAGGCTGGACTGGAGGCAAAACCTTGATACGTCACGCTATTTCTATGGGAAGGTTTCTATGTGAAGTTCAAAACAACTGACCTACAAATGATTCTAGGGAATATAACTCACCTGGAAAGTAGGGACTGCATTTACAACCACCTCCGTTCTGTCAGGTCAAACGGATTAGACTCGAGACAGCAGCATGGATTTACAGTCTTGGTCTTATTGCTGAGCCACTTCCTAATTCACATTTTTTACTCCTAAAATGAGAGGCATAATGTGTTTGTTCCAACTACAAGGTTGTTGAGATAATAAGCGCAGCTATTCCTGAGCAAATACGTCACACAATTGACAATACTCATGCGTTTACTATTTATTCCAGGGTAAACACTGTGGAGTGCATAGCACAGGTCATAGGGAAGTAGCTTCTGAGATTGATAGGCCGTCCCCCAAAACTATCACAACAAGCGCCTTTTTTCATCTTTTCCTAGTATTTTTCTTAGCAAAAATGTCTCTTTGTCTCTCTTAGCCTACATAATATATTATTTTTAGAATCTTGGCATTACCCAAAGCCTAAGTTTAAGAGCACTACTTGAGTGTATGATAATACACATCTACATCTACACATTTTAGAAAGTCTTGGAATTTGTCATTTCTCACAGGTCTCACCATTCTGAAGCCTGAGAAGACCAAGATCAAAGTCCTGGCAGATTTGGAGTCCATGGGAGCCTATTTCCTGGTGCATGGTTAGCTGTGCTCTCTTGGCAACCTCACGTGGTACAAGGGCTAGGGAGCTCTTTAGGGTACCTTTTATAAAAGCAATAATCCCATTCATCAGGACTCCATCCTCATGACCTAAGCACCTCCCAAAGGCCCCACTTCCTAACACCATCACATTTATATTAGGATTTCATAATGAATTTTGAGAGGAGACACAAATATTCCAAAAAATCATAGCCAAAAGATAATCCCAACGGTGGCCCTGTGGACCCCTAACCAATTTTATATCTAACCAAGCAATTTCATTCCAACATTTCTTTATTTTTTAATATCTTCCGTGATGAACTATATACATCCTTGATCCTCAAATGCTCTTGAAATCAGTTTTATCCTCATATTGGTTTTCTCACTAAATAATGAGCCAAATAACATTTCTGACAAGTATTCATTTATATTTGCATGACAGTCATGTTTTTAACTTGCTGAAATTATATTTTGATAAAAGTGAAAGAAAAAACGTAAACTTAGGCCTGAGTGCTGTATAAGCTTCAGAAAAAAATAAACGTCAAACTTTTGTAATTATTCTTCACTTTTGATCCAATAAATACTGTCCTTGTCACACAGAAAAATACAATCTGTGCCCTACCTTTGAACACATCCCTTTTTCGGTTGCCATGATTGGCTTTTTTCTTAAGTTCCAAATGCTGTGCACAGTATTTTGTTTTTATTATCTCTTTGAACAGTGACTGGCACATAGTAAGCATTCAGTAAATATGTATTGAATAAAAGAACCAGTTACTCTAACTCTTATAACAACCTGCAAGGTAGATACTATTATTGCAACTTTACAAATGAGAAGATTGATTCAGTGACAGAGCAAGGATTCAGATCCGAGCTGTGTTTGGCACTAAAGTGCCCTCTCTCTACACTGTGTCAAATGAAAACACAAGCCCCAAATATGCCCTAACATTTCCAAATGGGGGACTTCTGTAATAATGTCAACAATAACAATCTTTAATAAATAACCAATGCAGGGTCTCTGAATGTCAAAACAAAACAAAAAAAATACTACTTCTTAAACAAAAGGTATTGAAATTAGAGGTCTTGAAACCAGGAGTCCTCAAGTTCCTTGACCCCTGTGCTCTCTCATCCTCCTGCGTAATTCTTTACCCTGACCTAGCTTTGCCCTAACAATCCAATGATCTTCAAACTGAGGTACGGGCACAAAGGCTTTCCAGAGTATAAAGTGGCTTAGATAGCTATAGGGTAAAAATTTCTAGATCTAAACTTCCCCAAAGTGGACCTGCCTGCAAACCCTGATGTCCAACAATTATTCCTCACTTGCTTACCTCCCAAATTTCCCTTCCTCACTTTACAACAGAAACACATACTCTCCCCTATATTAACTGGTATTTTGGTGCATCGTTCTGGGGTGTAATAAACTTTGGGACATCAAAAAGAACAAATGTAGAAGGTCTCTGTTCTGGAGGAAAATCTCTGAAACTAAAGGCAAAAGAGCTTCATAGAAAAGTGGAGGTGCACCTGGTTTCATCCAGGAGACATGCTCAAGACAAGTATCTACTCATCGATGTCTTATTTCATCCACCTCCTCACCCACCTACATCCTTATCGATCAAACATCCATCTATCAATAAACTAAACTCTCTTAGAATACAGAGGTGAGAAAAGGGCTAGGCAGATGCATGACTATATGAATTTTAAAATAAAATCATACCTTTTCTGATGAAAAGTAACCTTGATTTGGCTGATTAGTTTAACAATGGTGCCTGATTATCTGAAGGACATGTTCTCTAAATTGAATGAGCTAAATCTGCAGCTCCAAGATTTGGATAAAAATACATTTAATATGTATATTATATAAAATAAGCCATAAAACACATCCTTTGCAACTATTTGATTTTACAATATTTAAACTTGTCCTACACTTTTAGATTTCAATGTTAAAATGTGTGAGAGATAGCTAGATTTTCAAAATTCTTTTTAAAATGTGAGAACAAAAAAGTTTGGAGACAAGTGTCTAATCCATTACTCCAGCTACTCACTTACAAATGTCCTGTTAATCTTGTCCCATTGCATTTCGCTTGCCTAAGCTCAGGTCTTAGGCACTGCTGGAGAAAAAAATCAAAATCATATTGGTGCCACTATAGTTTCATGACATTCAACTTCTACTAGGTTCCCCATGCTGTTTAGCAATTTATCTGCATTTTCAGCTTTCTTCTATTTCCCATAACTATTATCTCAAACATTTTCAAGCTCCTCAAAATTCCACTTCCCCCCACTTCCCCCAGCACTGTAGCCAACCTAGGAACTTTCTCTTGCCTGAATTCAGCCCCACCCCAGCCCAGTTCAGGTGCTCTTGGGATCTTTTTTTCTTTCAATTATCCTACCCTACTCCCACCCATCTTACTTCATCTTCAAACACTTCTCATCTGCATTTGAACATACTCTGGTCTCATTCACTAAAACAAACAAAACAGGGGCAGGGAGAGCACAGGCACCTTTCCCTATAACCCTTCCCTATCGGGCATCATACCATTGTTCCACTCTCCTCACACGCAGATTTCCCTAAAGCACTGTGTATACTCTTGCTCTCTTACTGCACATGCTCCCCATGCATGCATTCTCATCACTCAAGAAAAGGGCTCTCTCCAAGGTACTGACAACAACCTTAAAGCTAAGTCTGGTCTTCCACTCACCACAACATGGCCTCTCCTGAGCATTTCCCTTGTGAAACATTTTCTTCCCTTAGCTTCCTTCACACCA
>PVJI01017244.1:0-36145 GCA_004026765.1 Micronycteris hirsuta | reverse complement strand
AAAATATAGTTTAAAAAAAAAAAGAAAACAAAAGCTGACAGTGCCAAAAAAAAAAAAATTGACTTCTCCCCCCTCTCTCCCACTTCCTCTAAAATAAATAAATAAATGAATGACATAGGCTGATGACTTTGCCTTGTTCTCAGGCTGAAACAAAAGATATAATATTAAGTCAGAAGAGTGATGTGCTTAGAGCATACTCTGGGCCACAGTGACTCTGACTCCACCACGTACGTAGACGTGAGTGCGTGCCAGTTATTTTGCTTCCTTGTGCCTCAGTTTCCTCATCTGTAAAAAGAGGGAGAACACAGGACGTACCTCCCAGGGTCATCGTTAGAACTGAACCGAGCACAAAGCACGTGGGGCGCGGCCGGCACACAGTATGTGTCTGTAAGTGCTCGGAATGTGACAGACAACCGGGTTAGCCCTGCCTTTCTCGCGTCAGCTGGCACCAGAGCTTGTGGCACTCATTCCGCTCTTCCCCCAGCTGCTCAGCAACACCAAGGCCTCCCTCCACAGGTCCTCCACGTGCCTTCCACCACCACCATCACCACGGCGTGGACCTGAGCACTGTGATTCCCTGACTTGTACTTATAACCACTATGCAGGACTGCCAGCTCTGTGAGGACAGGCAGAAAGTTGGCTTTTGCTCCCTATTGGGTCCTCTCCCTCACCCCCAGCACCCAGCTGAGTGCCTGGCCTGTAACAGGTGCTCAGAAAAGATGTCTTGAGCGAATAAACCACGGGTATGAAGTACAACTCCATCGACACGCCAGGTTCTCCAGGCTAAGACACTGCATTCTGAGAAGCAGAACAAGTCTTTCCATTTTGCTTTTTGAAAAATTCAACAATGATCCTGCACTGACCTTTCAATAAGACTAATATCACAGCACTCCCCCAGCTGAAAAACATAACTAACTTCTCGGTGTCCACTGTAAAATCTTTATCCCCGCCTAAGACTCTCCAACCCCTCAGTCACCTTAGGCCAACCCCAGTGCCTCTCTCCAGCCTCAAGATGACACTCAAAACTGTCCTAGTCAAAAATGACTTGATCAAAAATGCATCAAGTCGACTTACCTCTCCCTCACCTCCACCCCATGCAGACTTTGTTCCTTTCTCACAGATACTCCTGCCTAAAATGGGAAGTTCCCCTTGGTGGCACTGTATGTCCCCTTCCTGCTTGGGTTAGAGAGGCTTTCCCGAACCCACCTCCGGTCCAACCACCGCCTTAACTCTGAATGCCTGCAGTACCTACACACACAGCCGAGCCTTCTCCTTGTTTTAATTCCACCGTCTCCATTTGAGGAGAAGCTCTGCTCTCTGCTGGCAACCCTCATGCATCATTCATTCAGATTCAGGGCTTCCACCTGGATACCAGACACCAGACACTAAATGAACATTCCCTCCACAGCTTCCTTCACTGACATTTGCACATGCACACACACCGCAACAGTTTCTACCGAACAGCTGCTGATGGCCACGGTACCGAAAAGCACATCACCCACGTGGCTTCCACGTCTGGGAGAACAGGATGAGCTCTATCCTGTATGACTGGCTATATCCAGAACTTGGGAGTTTTTCCGGAGAGATGCAAAGCACCCTTCCAACGAGCTGTGAGTGCTGGCGGACTCATCCTCACAGGGGGTCGGAGGCAGACTGCCAACTTAAAACAGAAGGAGTACAGCCTTTGAGAAATGATTGTAGGTTGGGCTAGCATATCGTCATGTCAAAATTTCCAGGCCTGAAGACAGATGAAGGGAAAAGGGCAAGTTGCTGGGAAAAGCCTGTGGGTTCTGTTATCTTTGGCCAAAGCCCAAATGAAAGAGTCATAAGAGCATCCACTGATCCAGAATGATCCAGAACACCATGTAAGTTATTAATGTTCTTTTAAAATATCCAACTGAAATAAAGCAGAGAAAGAAAACTTAATTCCTGAATCTCAACATCACAAACCACTAATACAGATCAAACTTTTTGAAGAGAAGGAGGAACCGGTTTGCAAATTTACACAGGTCACTTTCCCGACTATGAAGCGACTTATAACTGGGGCTAAGAGTCCACATCCATGGGTCCTGGGTTAGAGCTCCTTCCTTCGAAGTAACTATGGAATAGGGGCAGAACCTCAAATTCGAAGAACATTGTGTTGGCTGGAAATCATGACCCCAAATTTTTTGATACTTGTCCCATTGAAAGACGGGATCTTTGTCCCCTCCTCTTAAACCTGGCTAAGCCAAAGACTGCTCCAACCAACAGAGTGTGATCGAAGTATCCACATGCAACTTCCAAGGCCATGTCCTTCGTCTGATTCTCTCAGAAGGCTCCTGGTCTAGAACCGAGCAGACAGACTGTGAGAAGCCCAAGGCAGAAAGAAGGAGAGGGCAGTGGCGGTGCTTGGTCTACAGTTCCAGCTGAGAGCACCTTTGACCCATCCCAGCTCAGGCACTGTGTGTGAGGGAAACAGCATGGCTGCCCCCAGACGGTCACGTCTTCCCAGCTGGGCCCCAGACACTGTGCAGCAAAGACAAGACACCTCTGCTGGGCCCATCGAACTTCCAGCCCTGGAATCCTTGAGCATCATGAAATGGTTGCTGCCTCGTGCCCTAAATTTGAGGCAGTCCGTTGCATTTGGTGACAAGAATGACATTTTTACTGACACAGTGATAGAACACCACTTTTATAGAGTCCGACTTCCATGAGAAAAGAATTTGCAATTTAAAAGAAAAAGGTTTTGCTGTTAAAAGTATTATAATAGTTAATTCCTTTATTCCTCTATACTCTTGCTTTCTAAATGACTCACCCGGTCCCACTCCTTCAAAATAACTGTACACTGCCCAGCTGGTGTAGCTCAGTGGATTGAGCGTAGGCTGGGAACCAGAGGGTCCCGGTTCAATTCAGTCGGGACACATGCCTGGGTTGCAGGCCAGGTCCCCAGTGGGGGCCATGTGAGAGGCAACCACACATTGCTGTTTCTCTCGCTCTTTCTCCCTCCCTTCTCCTCTCTCTAAAATAAATAAATAAATAAAATCTTAAAAAATAATAATAATAACTGTACATTGACGATTCCCAAATCTACATCTCCAGCCCTGTCCTTCCTCATGAACTCCACAGTCCTATCTCTAACTGCCTATCAATATCTGCGCTTAGAGATCTCACAAGCACCTCAATTTAATGCATCCCAAACTAACTCCTTTATTAAAAACCTCTCCCAGCCAACTTCCCCTCCAATCTTCCCCATTTTAGCAAATGACAACTCCATTCTCACATGTGCTCAAGCTGAAAACCTTGAAAATAAGGTCTGACTCCAATCTCTCTCTTCCTCTTTCTCCCCACAACACCCAATCCATGAATAAACTCTGTTGGCTCTGTCTTCGAAATGTATCTAGGACGTGAACACTTCTCACCAGCTCCACTGCTACTGCTACAGACCTTAATCCCTTAAGCCACCACCATCTCTTACCTAGAAGACTGCCTTCAAGTCCCAGCTGCTCGTGGTGCTCTCGCCCGTGTCTCTCTACAGTCTGTGTGTCGCGTTACAAATCCTTTCAAAATATAAGCAAGACCATTTTATTCCTCTGCTTAAAACCCACTCAGAAAAATCCACACTCTGACTGTGGACACCTGTCCCCTCGGCGCACGCCGTCTCCTTTCTGCTTCTGAAACACACCATGGGCGTTTCGGCCCTCGGCCTTTTGCACTTTCTTCCCTCGCCCGGAAAGCCCTTCCCCCGGGCAGACAGCTACACTGCCCACTCCCTCCTCATCCAGGTCTCTGCACAAATGTCCCTGGACACCAACCTATCGAAAACAGTACATCTACCTCTGCCGAATTTTTCCTCACATTATTCATCACCCTCCAATATATTGTTTATTTTTTGGTTTATCTCCTTCCACCACCACCTAGGGATGTAAGCTCCTTAAGAACAAAGACTTTTTTCTGTTCATTGCTACTTCCCCAGCACCTAGCAGATGCTCAAATATTTGTTGAATAAATAAATAAAAATGAAATACATTAAAAAAAAATCTGTAACAGATCAAGATGGAAGCACAGATAGACACACTTCACTTCCTTGTGCAACCATGGAATTACAACCAGATCTCAAAACTGGTAACATCCAGAACCGTCAGAAAACCCAGCTGTATGGAAGTCCAACAACCAAGTATTTATAGGAGACACATTTATCCAGACGAGGAGGAGGGGCAGAGTTGTGGAAAGGGAGTGCAGTGCTGCAGAACTAATGGGGAGGATACGTAGGAGCAGGTGATCCTGGCCCCAGGCCAGACTGCACAGCCCAGGTTCCAGCACAGGGAAGATAGATCCTATTACCTTTGGCTGTAAAAGCTAGTGGGGGTTGGGCAGAAGAAACTGCGGGATTTTCACTGCTTAAAGGTCCAAAATGGTGTTGGGACATACACAAACCCCTCCCCCCCGGGACTCCCCACTGGAGCAGCAGCTGGAAGGGCACCAGCCACACACTGGAAGGGGATGAAGGGACTAGAAATGGGGCAAGCACCAGTTGAACTGCCAGAAGCCAGGCGGCAGCACTGTCCCCTCTCCGAGCCCTACCCCACACAGCCACAAAGCAGCGAATTGGCAATTACCTAAGCCTCTACCCCACACAAATGACAGGTGCGTTTTCTACCTAGACCAGGCTACTAGGATAGGGAGTCAAAGCAGCTCTACCTAACACACAGAAACAAACACAGGGAGGCTGCCAAAGTGAAGAGACAATGAAACATGGCCCAAATGAAAGATGAGAACAAAACCCCAGAAACAGAACTAAGCAAAATGGAGATAACCAACCTATAAGATACAGAGTTTAAAACACTGGTTATCAGGATGCTCAGAGAACTCCTTGAGTACAGCAAAAAAAATAAAAAAAGAAATGAAGGCTACACTAAGTGAAATGAAGAATAATCCACAGGCAACCAACAGAGAAGGGAAGGCAGCTGGGATTCAAATCAACAATTGGGAACGTAAGGAAGAGATCAACATTCAACCAGAACAAAAAGAAGAAACAAGAATTAAAAAAAATTAGAATAAGCTTAGGAACGTCTGAGACACCTCCAAATGTGCCAACATCCTAATCACAAGGATGCCAGAAGGAGAAGAGGAAGAGCAAGAAACTGAAAACTTATTTGAAAGAATAATGAAAGAAAACTTCCCTAATTTGGTGAAGGAAACAGACATACAAGTCCAGGAAGCACAGAAGTCCCAAACAAGTTGGGCCCAAAGAGGACCACACTAAGACACATCATAATTTAAATGCCAAAGGTTAAAGATAAAGAGAGAATTTTAAAAGCAGCAAGAGAACAGCAGAGAGTTACCTACAAAGGAGTTCCCATAAGACTATCAGCGGATTTCTCAAAATGAAACTTTACAGACAAGAAGAGACTGGCAAGAAGTATTCAAAGTGATGAAAAACAAGGACCTGCAACCTAGATTACTCTATCCAGAAAAGCTATCATTTAGAATGGAAGGGCAGAAAAAGTGCTTCCCGGACAAAGTAAAGCTAAAGGAGTTCATCACCACCAAGCCATTATTACAGGAAATGTTAAAGGGACTTATTTAAGAAAAAAAGATCAAAACCATGAACATTAAAAAGTCGACAAATTCACAACTATCAACAACTGAATCTAAACAAACAAACTAAGCAAACAACCAGAATAGAAACAGAATCACAGGTATGGAGATCATTTGGAGGGTTATCAGCTAGGAGGGGGAAGGGAGAAAATGGGGAATTGGTGCAGGGATTAAGCAGCACATTTGGTAGGAACAAAACAGACATGGGAAGTTAAGAACAGCATAAGAAATGGAGAATCTGGAGAACTTACACGCACGACACATGGACATGAACTAAGTGGGGGAGTTATTGCTGGAGGGAAGGGGGTACCAGGTGGAGGGGGGCAAAGGGAGAAAAACTGGGACAACTGTAACAGCATAATCAATAAAATAGAAAAAAATCTGTAACATACTTTTAGCATAGAGAAGACTGAAATACCTTAAGAAGATAATTAACTTCATATAATGGCGTAAGCTGATCTTCCTTAAGAATGTGCTAATGGGTGCAATAATTCATGAAAATTTACTGTGACAAATCAAATACAGTTTCCCAATAGAATTTATATTAAAATGTAAGCCTCAAAAGAATTTTTAAAATAATAAGGTTTTGCCCATAAAGCTAAACTGTTGTATAGTTGTTTCTCCTTAAATTGCAATAATGTGACTTTAGCACCCTGTCGTCACCTAAAAAAGACCATTTCATGACATGTGCTGTTGAATTGGTTGAAAAATATGTATAAAGAGCATTTATATTCCCCAGCTCTCCCCAAACCCAACAGGAGACAGAATTCTTACTGTCTAAAGAAAGCTAAGTCTGGACTTGGAGACACCAGACACAGCTGAGGGCCAGAGAGTCGCTGAACGGAAGCCCGGAGATCAGGCCGGAAGCTCCACGCATCAGCTCCCAGAACCCCGGCAGCCAGAGCCTCTTCCAGCCCCCCTCGCCGAGAAGCCCAACTTACAACAAACCCAATAAGTGCCTGCTTTTGAAGAAAACCGCCAAGATGATACAGAGATGAACGTAAGAATAAAGGAACAATCCCAGGATTCAGAGTATGAGGAGAGACAAAAAGTTCACAAAAGTATAAAGATTATCCTCAGAGAGACAAACTACACCCATTAAACAGAAATAGGATAAAAATGAAGATGAAGCTGGAAATGGTAACTGAGAAAAAGAGTTCCTGAAATTGAAAATGACAGCCAGAATTAAAAATTAAATAGATGGGCCCTGGCTGGGTAGCTCCATTGACTGGAACGTGTCCTGATAGACCAGGGTTGTGAGTGTGGCCCCCCCATCAGGGCACCTCAAGATCGACTGATGAATGCATACATAAGCGGAACAGCGTACCACTGTTCCTGGCTCTCTCCCTCCCTTCCTCTCTCCCTCTAAAATCAATCAATAAAAAAAAATTTAATTAAATAGATGGGTTGAAAGACAGAATCAAGGTGACCTTCTAGAACATAATCCAAAACAACAACAACAAAAAATATCGAAAATAGGAGTGGAGGGGAAGCAAAAACAAAATAAAACTCAGCTGCTCTGTGCAGAAGACCCACATCTGAGCAAGCGGGTAGCTCAGCTGGTTCCAGCACCTTGCAGTGTGGTCCCCACACGACAAGACTGCGGGTTTGACCTCCGGTCAGGGCACATACAAGAGTAACAACAAGTTGCTTTCTTTCTCTTTCTCTTTCTCTCTCTCTCTCTAATCAATAAATAAAAATAAAAATAAAATAAAATACACCCACGCTAAGGCACATTCCGTGCAATTTCAGAACAGTGGAATAACGAAGTTACACATGCTTCCAGAGAAAAGAACCAGGTCTCTTGGAGAGGGCTGAAAATCAGAACAGCATTAGACTTTGAACACAAACACTAACAGATTCTGAGGCAACTGAGGCAAAAATGCCTTCAATACGATGAGCAAAGGATTCAATGCCCACCCAAATGATCATCAAGCATGAAGGGAATAAAGATATTTCCGACACGTGACAACTAAAAAAATTTACTCCCCACGCACCTTTTCTTGACAGCGTGTTACCGGAATATGAGCGTCATCAAGTGAAGCAGTAAACCCAGAAAGAGGAAGACACAGGATCCAGAAAAAGGGGAATCCAACACAGGAGAGTGGTAAAACGAGACTCAGATTGCAGCAGGACTGGGCGGGGGCAGGGCGTGGAAAGGGGGTTGCCAAGAAAATAATGAATAGATTATCAATATGTTTAAGTATTTGAAGTAAACTGCCAGGCATTTCAGGGACCTGCTAGAACATTTGGGGAAGTCTAAGGGGAAAAAATGTTAATAAAAATATTAACTCCAAGAAAACAAACAAATATTTGTATGTGAGGGGCAACATAATCAGAGTACACTACATAGCTAATCAGTGAACAATATCTATTTAGTTGAAATAAAATGTATGATTAGTGGTTTAAGAAAAGGTGTCTAAAAATTATGATGCTGCCCTGGCTGGTGTGGTATAGTCAGTTGGGCACCGCCTGCAAAGCGAAAAGTTGCCGGCTGGATTCCTGGTCAGGGTACATGCCTGGGTTGTGGGTTCGGTCCCCGGTTGCAGAGCATGCAAGAAGCAACCAATCAATGTCTCTCTCTCACATCAATGTTTTTCTCCCTCTCTTTTTCCCTCCCTCCCCCTCTCTCTAAAAATAAATAAAATCTTTAAAAAAATGTTCACCAATCATGATAGGAAAGTTAAAAGCTATCTAAAATTTGGTATGTCAAGAATAGCACTATAAGCTTATTACTTAGAAGCATGGACGTAAATACCAGAAGAAAAACCTAAATGCTTTGAAAGTGGCTGTCTCTGGGAAGCAATAGGTAGAAGTAAGGAGAGATGGGACAAAAGATTTATCAATATGTCTTTCAGTATTCTTCAATTTCTAAATTACTGGTATGCATTACTTGGATAAACATTAAAACTATGCTGTAAAATGAAACGCTTAGTAACAAAATAAAAAATATATAGGTAACATCACGTTATATTCTCTCAGAAGGAATCTTCTTACTCGACTCATTCATCAATTTATTCATTTAAAAAACCCAAACAAACAAACAAACCGCATCTGGAACCAAGGGCAGGGAATACAGAATGGGGAACAGGACAGACAGGTCTCTGCCCTCCTTGAGTGGAGGCACAGGACAGTAAACTAGGGAGCTAATGAACACTGGAGACAAGAACAGTAAAGATGACACTGAGGGACTGCGGGCAGGTTGGACAGGTTGGAGTACTTTTAGATGATCAGGTATCTTACAGGAAGTAACTATTTGTTCTGGACAACAGACCTCTTTATGTTAAAATCTCAGCTTGGAGTTTCCAAGGCCAAAAAGATAGTGTAAATTCAAATCTTAAAATGAGCAGACCTGTGCTTAGGGATTCTTTTAGGAGACGTGGCATTCAAATGCCTTACCAAGCCCAAGACTGTGTCTCTTCCCTAGAGCAGCTGTCAACTAAAAATCCTAAGTAACAGAGCTCGCTAACCATCCCCGACCCTCCACCCCTACCCCCATTGCAGGCTGGCTTCTTCTCCCCTTTTCGGGGGAGGTTTCATTTCATTTTTGCCTCTGAAGATTTCCCTAATTTTCCTAAGAGCTCAGTTTATCCAGCATTTCTTAGTGTTGGTTTTTTTGTACAGGAGGGTTTCTAGGGTATCTAGTCTACCACAGAGTAGGAACAGAAATCGGGATGTGACAATTAATAGAATTTTTAAAAACTTTAGAGGCAGAGCCAACAAGACTTGCTAATAATTTGCAGAGAAGCAGAGGTATGAGAGAACAGGGGAATTAAGGATAGTTGTAGATTTTTTCTTACTTGCACAATGGAGTGGTGCCATTTACTTAGGTGCGGAAAGCTGGGGAGAATGGCACGGCTGGCGGTGAGAAAGCTGAGGAGTTACATGCTGGACAACTGCAGGCTGTCCCGGGGGAACGGCAAGCAAGCAGCAGGGTATAGGTGTTGGGAGCCTAGAGATACCTGGGTTGGAGGTGCGCCTTTGGCTGTCACTGGGATGGAGATAGTAGTCAAAGCCAGAGTCAAGGTTAAGACATCGCAGGGAGAAATATAGAAAAAGAGAAGGAAAGAGAGCTCAAGACAGAGGACTGAGGCACTTCAACATGAGCGTTTAGGAAGAGGATGAACCAGGAAAGGTGCAACAGAAAGACCAGTAAGACTGAAGAAACACCAGAGGTCACGGAAGCCAAACGAACAGAGATGTTCAACTGTGTCCAACTTCACGAAAGGCTGAACAGAACTCTGCCGGAGTGGTGGCATCTAGTCAGTTTGGTGACGCAGAGATCACCGACGACACGCCTTCCTTCAATTAGGTTAATGCTCTGAACCCCCAGGTAAACGCCCAGGAAGTCAAAGGCATTCCAGCCACTCTTGCTGCTTCCTCGGATTTGCTGACTTAGAGGCTCTCAGGCCCCCAGGAAGACGAAACAGTCTCTTCGCTTTTGTCCCTTAATCTGACCCCCAAAAAAGTGACTAGAAAGGGCCCGAGAAGAATGACCTCTAGAAATAGTGATTTTCCTCCCTCAAAGGATTTTTAAATCTTCAGTATTTCTCCACTATTCTAATCCAACTAGTCTCAGCGATGTTTGAGTCTTAAGGAGGAATCAATACACCATCCAGCACATTATATATAAGGGCAGAGAGAGTAAACATAAAGACCAGTGTGTACTCTGAACTATGGCCTTCTGGCCAGCCCTAGCGATACCCCGGAGAGTCTGATGATTAATTTAGGGGAGGAAAAGGTAAATACTTTATTTCCTTGTTCCTGGTACACTAACCACAAGCAGCCCAAAGTTTCTTTCTGCGTGAGCTTGCATTCTAGAACACAATTTTATGACAGTTTTAAAAAGTTTTAAGGAGGAAAAAATAAATTTATCTAAAATATACAAAGAACTCTTAAAACTCTCTCAAAAATAAGAAGACAACACAATTTAAAAAATAATCTGAAAAGGCACCTCACCAAAAAAGAAATACAGATGGCAAAAAGAAGCATATGAAAAGATGCCTGACATCATATGCCAACAGGAAATTGCAATTAAAACAGCAAATTAAAACAGCCACTAACCACCTGTTAGAAGGGCCGAAACCCAAACACCAAGTGCTGGCGAGGACGTGGAGCGACAGAACTCGCATCCACTTCCGGTGAGAATGCGCAATGGCACCGCCTCTCCGCAGGACACTTTGACAGGGTTTTACAAAACTAAACATGCTCTGAACATACAATCCAGCAATCACTCTCTTTGGTATTTACTCAAATGAGTTGAAAACTTTTGTCTACACACAAAAAAAAAACTGTACACAAATACTTATAGCAGCTTTCTTCATAAATGCCAAAACTTGGAAGCAATCAAAATGTCCTTCAATAGGTGAATGGATAAAAAACCTGTGCTACAAGCAAGGAAAATACAACCAGAGACTCTGAAATAAAGAACAAACTGACAGTAACCAGAGAGGAGTGGGGAGGGTGATACTGGAGGAAAGAAGGGGAAGGGTCGTCAAGAAACACTTATAAAGGACCCATGGACAAAGCCAAAGGGGGGTAGGAATGAGGGTGGGAGGGGAGGTGGAAAGTGGTGCTGGGAAAATGGAGACAACTGTACTTGAACAGCAATAAAAAAAAACTGCCCTGGCTGGTGTGATTCAGTGGATTGAGCATCGGCCTATGAACCAAAAGGTCACCAGTTCGATTCCCAGTCAGGGCACATGCCTGGGTTGCAGGCCAGGTCTCCAGTAGGGGGTGTGCTAGAGGCAACCACACATTGATGTTTCTCTCCCTGTCTTTCTCCCCTTCCTCTCTATCTAAAAATAATAAATAAAATCTTAAAAAAACAAAACAAAACAAAAACTGTGGTACACAAAGACAATGGAATATTATTCAGCAATAAGAAGAAATGAGCTATCAAGCCATGAAAAAAACATGGAAGAATATGAATGAATGTTACTCAGTGAAAGAAGACAATCTGAGAGGCCTACATACTATATGATTCCTACTACATGATACTCTGGAAAAGATAAAACTACGGAGACGGTAAAAAAGGTCAGTGGTTGCCATGGATTGGGGGAAGGATGAACAGGCAGAGCGCAGGGGGTTTTTAGGGCAGTAAAACTGCTCTGTGTGATACTGTAATGGTGGGTGCACGTCATTATACATTTGCCAAAATCCACAAAATGTACGATAGAGTGAACACTAATGTAAACGATGGACTTTAATTAACAATAACATATCAATATTGGCTCACCAATGATAACAAATGTACCATTCTAATGTGACATGTTAATTAGTGCAGGAGCAGTGGAGGAGAGAGAAGTAGAAGGACACATTGTACTTTCTGCTCACATTTTCTGGACCCCTAAAACTGCTCTAAGAATACATAGTTTATTAATGTTTTAACTGTGTCAATTGAGCTTTATGAAAAATATTTTATGAAAAATATTTTAAACAGTAAATCTGACCCATAAAGTTTAAATTATATTCAAAATGAAAGATGAGCTATCTCCCCAATTAGACAAGGTTTCTGTGGAAGTCTTATCGCAATGAATTCACTTGAAAAACACGTGGCCTGACTGTACGTCACAGCTCTAGATGACATAAGCACTCTTCATAGAGCAGCTGATCTTATCCTTCAGCATCCACACACAGCAGGTTCAGAAAAGGCTCAATTAGAAAGAAAAAGAATGAATACTTAGAAAATAATGAATAACACTATTCCAATGGAGACAACTGTATTTGAACAACAATAAAAAAAAAAAAGAAAGAAAAAGAAAGGAAACACTATTCCACTCGGCATAGGGGTAGCTTCTGATCCAAATTCTAAAAATCACACCCTTGCGCAACCTAGCCTGAAGCATGAATTGACATTGGACTTTCCAAGTCAATCACTCGACCAAAGAGAACCCAAAATTGGCCAAGACGATGTAAAATCTTATCAAGTAGGTGCTTATTCCCACTTCACTGGTAAGAACACAAATTTTAAGTGACAATGCAGACAAGGGTAGAGCCAGAAAACAGACCTGGAGTCTTCAATCTCCCAGGCTAGTGGGGTCAAATTATTGGTCTTAACGCCTTATCTCTGCTGTGAGATCTCTGACAAGTAAAATTCTCTTAGAATTTATTATACAAACAATTAAAGGAAAAGGAGAGGTTTGCTTATTTTACATGTGATACATGAAAGTTGACATTATTATCAAAACATGTCTAAATAGAGCAGCACTTCTTAGAGAATTTAAAGATAATTTTTTAGCCCTGGCTAGTGTAGCTCAGTGGATTGAGCGCGGGCTGGGAACCAGAGGGTCCCGGTTCGATTCCCAGTCGGGGCACATGCCTGGGTTGCAGGCCAGGTCCCCAGTGGGGACCATGCGGGAGGCAACCATGCATTGCTCTTTCTCCCTCCTTTCTCCTCTCTCTGAAAATAAATGAATAAAATCTTTAAAAAATAAAAAATAAATAAATAAAGATAATTTTTTTAAATTTTATTTTATTTTATTTGAGAGAGAGAGAGAGATCGATTTGTTGTTCCACTTATTCATGCATTCATTGATTGATGCTTGTCATGCGCCCTGACCAGGAATGGATCCCGCAACTTTGGCGTATCTGGATGATGCTCTAATCAACTGAACTACTTGGCTAGACAATTCTTAAGTTGTCTTTAAAAAGTAATCCAAGCAGTCAGAAACTGTCTTACCAAGTTCACAGATATTCTATCAAAAAAAAAAAAAGAAAACAGACTGAACATTAATTCAGTCAAATCACGATTGTTTTGATAGTCATAGTCTGTCATTGGTTAATTCTCAGGTTCATAAATACCAAGAAGAGTAAATAGAATAAAAATAAACCTCCAAAGCACTTTCCCTTAGTAGACTACATGTCTACTCTACCATCTACCTTTACCTCCAAAACAGCAATGATTCCAAAGCCCTTTGGATGTGACTTCACAAACCTGACGATTTCATAACTTATGGTCCTTTAGAGCGGCAGTTCTCAAACCGAGGACCACCTGCACCAGAATATCTGGTTGCCTGTCAAAACGACCATAGATCTACTAAATCAGACTCTCTGGGGTAGAGCCGGAGAATCTTTTCTTTTTAAACAAATACCACAGGGATTCTTATGCCAAAGATTTTTACACCAGGAATTCTCAAAATTTACTCTCAGGACTTAAGCTTTAAAAATTGAGGACGGCAAGGAGTTTTGCTTATACAGGTTATATCTATTAGTATTTGTATTAGAAATTAAAACTGAGCCCTGGCTGGTGTGGCTTGTGAACTGAAAGGTTGCCAGTTCGATTCCTAGTCAGGGCACATGCCTGGGTTGCAGGCCAGATCCCCAGTTGGGGGTGCATGAGAGGCAACCACACACTGATGTTTCTCTCCCTCTCTTTCCTTCTCTCTTCCCCTCGCTCTAAAAATAAATAAATAAAATCTTTTTTTAAAAGGAGAAACTTTTAAAATATAAACTCATTTAAAAATAATAAGCCTATAACATGTTAACATAAATAACATTTCTATGAACAATAGCTATATTTCCCAAAACAGAGAAAGAGTATCACTGTTAAAAGTTTTCAAAATTTCTCTAATGTCTGGCTTTCTAGAACACAGCTGTACCCTCATATATGTTTTTGCAACCAGTCTGTTGTAGTACGCTGTTTAGGTTGAAGTAGATGAAGAAAAGTTGGCCTCATATCATTTGGAAAAGGGAAGAGAGTATCATAATGGCCTTTTCAGATAATTCTGGATATTCTTCTTTGATACCACACCAAAACTCGACATGTGATAGGTTCTTAAAGGTTAGAGGCAACGTGGAATATGAAACTTTATCATGAACTTTTAATACCCGGTTAAATTAAGATCCATTAGTCTACCTTGCTTTTAGAATAGAATGTTTTTCCATGCATAATTTTATAATATCTAGCACTAATCACTTTGAAAACTCTATTTCAGACACATGCAGACCTTCCGAATGCCGATACATTTCATTATGCACTATCAAAAAAACCACATTTGTTACCAGTATCCCGGTAGGTCTGTCAGTCATTCTTTCAAGTAAACACACGGTGTTTCATGGAAAAAGCAGCTAGTCCGAGACAGCAACGCGAACAATTCCACAGTGCGTTTGCTTGAGACAACCATACCTCCTCTACATGTGGCAGAAGCGCTCTCTGTAGGCCTCCCATGCCCATACAGAATACCAAAAGGAAACATCCCCAAGAGTTGAGAGACAATGAAATTAACACTGTTTACTGTTTCATCATGGACATTAAATGAAATCAGGTGTGTGTTTGTTTTTTCCTGGGAGTGCAATGAATACAATGACTAATAGTATAAGTGAAAAGGCCACTAAGTAAAAACACAAATAATATTGTGAAAGTAGTTTTGATCTCAAAGACACCCCCCTCAAAGGATCTCAGAAGCCCTCAGGGGTCTGCTGGACAATACTCTGAGAACTGCTGCTATTGGCAGCTCAAACAAAAGCATCAGTGAGTAACCCATCCCACAGAACAATACAAAATATCAAAAACAACCCCTGCCCCACTTGGCCAAAGGAGCAAAGGGGCTTAAACAAAACAGTTTGTTCTGTTTCAGGAATGGCGTGGTTGAAATCAATGCAAGATGGGCCTCAGCACATAGCTTTAGGAACAGTGAACTTGAAAAAAATGGGGGCCCTAGCTGGTGTGGCTCAGTGGATTGAGCATCAGCCTGGAACCAAAGGGTCGCCAGTTCGATTCCCAGTCAGAGCACCTGCCTGGGTTGCCAGGCAGGCCAGGTCCCCAATGGGGAGTGTGCAAGAGGCAACCACACATTGATGTTTCTCTCCCTCTCTTTCTCCCTCCCTCCCTCTCTGTCTAAAATAAATAAAATCTTTAAAAAAAAAAATTGGGCTGGGGAAAGCTGCAGTAATCCCTACCTGCCCAGGTGACAGACGCACACTGGGGTTTCGTGTACTGAAGCAGCTGGCTTTCTCCCCATGGAAGTTTAAGGGGGGAAATGTGCACTCTGTTCACTGAAAAGCTAATTTCTAAACAGTGTGACAGTATGCGTATCAGGATTACAAGATTAAAAGTATACATGTACAGATTTATGTGTGTGTGTCCGAGCACAAATGAGAAGATCTGCAATGCTGTTTTCTGCCCTTAGATTCTGCAAACAACCTGCCTGTCGTGAGGGTGTCATTACACAGTGACGCCCACAGCCTAGAATGCTACTACACAGACCCCGTGAGACCGACACAGTGCATTCGCATGAACTGTTTTCTAAGAAGAGTGACAGATGCAAGACACGGAGTTACTGTATGTAACTGCTCCTTCCTCTGCAAGGAGAAAAAGAGGATATGTTGGCATGCGCACACATGAATCATTCTGAAAAGGTAAGTGAGAAAACGGTACCTAGCTGTCCCTGAGGAAGAGCATTCAGAAGACAGGATGAAGAGAAGACTTTCCACTTACTATACACCTTATGTACTAATTTAAGCCTTTTTTCTTAAATATCACTTTAACAATCAAGAAAACTGGAGTCTGGAACTGAAAGACAAAACAAATATATTCATGCTACAGATCTATGGTTAAGACTCACATCCATCTCTCCCCTGGAAAGGGGAAGCAGTTTAATCTGGAGACGGTGGGGGTCTTCTCCGACCCCCACCTGCAGTCGCGTTCTCCATTACTTGGAAAATATTCCCAGGGGGTATAAAAGAACGGTACTCTCATTGTAAGACTTAGGTAAACTGAGGCAGAAGTCTGTGGAATCACATAGCTGCATACAGGGCACTTATGACCCAGGACACCTTGAATATCTCTAAAGAAACAGGCTTTATTGTTTTTTCATTAATAAACTTTAATTTTTAAAGCAGCTTTAGGTTCAAAGCAAAATTAAGCGGAAAGTACAGAGTTCCCATAAACTGCCTGTCCCCTATCAGGTACAACCTCCCCACCTCCACAATGGACATCTGGAGCCACAGTGGTATGTGATTCTTCAACATAGTAAGTAGGACCCTGAAGCCTCCTGTTTGCTTATACCCGTTATGTCCCACTCTCATTTCCACACTCTGATGCAGGGGCAGTAACACATGGAATTAAGAATAAATATTGACATTTGCCTTCGGAATGCTTTGATTATTCCACCTGCCCCTACATGTGAGACAGTTACCATCCTAATTATGTTTTAGTTTGCTTAATGTTTCAATAAATTTGCTTCCCCTAAACATATTGATAAAAAGAGGTCCAAATACAAAACGGATCTGCCAGGCAGTCAGTCTGAGATTAAATATTTATTGTGTCTAAACCACAAGTAGAAAAAAATTCAAAGGCCGACTATTTTAATGCTAACTCAATGTGATATTGCACTTGGGTTTCTAGGAGAGGTAATTACACAGCTAATGTCTGGGGTTTGAGGTTTTGAGGATTACATCTGAGTGGAATAAGAAGGGAGAGTGGGGAAGAACAAAGTAAAAGTCTAATGCTTTGAGACTTTTAGAAAAAGCACTTGCTAAACAGCAAGACCAAATTAATATGAGAAAAGATGCAAAACACATCTTCAGGAAGCTTTCACCTAAGTAGGTGCTCAAATTCAGACTCAAGTCCACTAATTCTTGTAACAAGAATGAGAGGCCAGGACACCACAAACTAATAAAATCAATCAACAAAGCGGGAAAACAGGTGGTTAACACCAGACACGGCAGGGTTTTCCTAAACTGGGTTTACCTTCGATAATCTAAATCAGTTTTCAGAAATCGCTGCTACAAAAACTACCCAAACATCCCCCTAATAATTTGCACTCCTCCTCCACAATGGGGAAGCATTTATTTACCAGAAGGTTTACTTTCTCTTTCAAGCTCTGCTGGCTTCCTCCTGCCGCACAAACGGCCCAGAAACAACTGGAAGGCCTTTCCTTCCTGCCTTCTCCCTCCAAACTGGAGAGCCGGTGTGCAGAGAACCGGTCGCAGGGAAGCTGAGTGCTTCCTCTCCACCACAAGGCTACTTTGAATACCAATTCGTTTGCACACACAAGTTAAAGGACAGGAAAACAGCTCTACTCCTCCTGTGAAAACACACTCTTACACATACACACACGTACACACAGATGAGGAGAAACAAATCACTCCCCCGCCTCGTCCAGACCATTCACTGCGCCCCACCCTGCCCACCGCGCTCCTCTGCCCCCCAAACTTTCAGTGTGATCTGTACTTCTTGTGTCATACAGAACTTCAAGGGACTGTCCAAATTTCTAAGCAGTAATAAATTTTTAATATGTTTACTATTTAATGCTTAAAATAAATGAGCCTCAATCACAGGTGCTTGAAGACGCAGAGACTTCTCACCATGACATTGGTGTAAGCAGGAATTTTTGGTCCATCTCCTCTGCCACAAGGTAAATCCCCATGGTCCCTCTTCATTTAGTTTGTTCCTATCAGGTTAGAATCTCCCAGTTACTCCTTCTTCCCCTTGTTTTGGGTCATTAATGGCTACCATGAATTATAACTTCCTGACTTTGTAGTTAGACAGACACTGCAGTTTTCAATAATATTAATTATTAGCACTCAAAAGTGTTACCTATCTGCCAAGCGCTTTGCAAAGTACTTTATATACATTATCTTGCTTAATCTTCACAACTCCCCTCCAACTGAACCTGGTACCCGCATTTTTTTGGATGGAGAAACTGAAACTCGGAGAAGTTAAAGCAAGTGACTCCAAGGTCTAAGAGATGGTGGATCAGGATTAAAGCCCAAAGAGTCTGACCTCATAGCCCATTAGCCCCCCTCCCCCATAGCGACTCAGGACCATGAAACCCTTAAACACACCCCCAAGCATTCTGACGCTACAATAGTAGTTACCTCAGGAAGGCTCAAAATATAAGTTCCTCCTCCACTGTAGTCAAAAAGTCAAAGGTCAGACAAAAGTTCACTGATTAGAATCATTTACTATGGATGGAGATAACAGAAAAGAAAACCAGATAATCCAAACCTTATTGGGGTGGGAGGGCGGGGAGGGGGGCGGGGGGGGGAGCAGACTTGTCTTCCTTATTATTCTCTTATTACACTGTGAAAAAGGAATTTGCAATAAATCTGTCCAACATAAACTGATAAGTAAAAAATCTGTAGAAATATGCTTGGCTGGTGTAGCTCAGTGGATTGAGCGCGGGCTATGAACCAAAGGGTCACCGGTTCAATTCCCAGTCAGGGCACATGCCTGGGTTGCAGGCCAGGTCCCCAGTGAGGGCCATGTGAGAGGCAACCACACATTGATGTTTCTGTCCCTATCTTTCTCCTTCCCTTCCCCTCTCTTTGAAAATAAATAAAATCTTTAAAAAAGTTTGGAGAAATATATAGCAAACTATTAACAGGATATATATATAGTTTTTATTTCTACAAATTTAAATTTTTTACAGTAACATGCATTACTTCCTTTTTTACTATTTTTTAAAATTTTTATTGAATTTACTGGGGTGACACAGGTTAAAAAAATAATACACATTTCAAGGGTACAATTCTATAATACATCATCTGTATATGGTGTTCGCCACCCAAAGTCCAGTCTCCTTCCGTCACCATTTGTCCCCTCCCTTCCTTCTACCTGCCCCCACACCCTTGCCCCTCTGGTAATGACCAAACACGTATTACTTCTGTAAACGGGACAAAACAACTTATTTTAGTGACATTTGAACCCAATTATTAACAGGAGAGAAGGGATAAGAGCTCGAGCTCTGTTGCTTCCTTTCCCCTCGGTTTAGTTTTCTGAGCTTGCACTTAGAGCTCCCCGATGCGCTCCACTGTTGTAAGCCTCTTACCTACCACTCCGTTCCTCCAGTCTTCAATGCGGCTGTTCACCACTTCGCTTTGAAGGAGAATTCCTAACTCATCCTACAAGACCCTATTCGGGGCTTCCCACCCGATAAAGCCCCCGTATGACAAGGCCTTTTCTCACCCCTGAAGAGAATCAATCTCTTTAACTAGACATTTAATAAGAACTTAGGTTGATGGAGTTCTTACTGTGCGCCAGGCATTACGCCAAGCATTTTACCTGTATTATTTCACTGAATCTTCCACGGCCCTTGGAGACAGGTACTGTTATCTTCTCCTTTTGCAGATAAGAAAACTGAGGCTCAGGTGCTGACTAGGAAGTGGCAGATCCAAGATCCAATCTCAGATCTGTTTGACTCCAGAGTTTGAGCCTGAAACCACTAGTCTGCCATCTACTCTGCCCCACGTCCGTACTAACCTAGCACATTCCCTGGTTCTCACAGTAATGCCTCCGGCTGTGAGAAAACAGGCACCACATTTCATTATCCTTGGATCCTGCCTCTCACAATAACTGGCTCTCAATATATAACGTTTGCCTAACTGAACTAAGAGTTGTGATAATCCTAACATGATAAACGAGAACTGATCATAACAGAAATTCATTCCTCCACAGGCTATTCCCTTTAAAAACTGGAGATATTCCAAACAATTTACCACCAAAGTACCATCTGCCCGTCCCAACTAAAGTGTACCATAGTAAGCCAAGGTCCCTAGCAACAAATATGTAACCACAACATTAATTTTTCTCACCCTCACCAACAAAGACTGAAACAGCCCACCAATATTATCCTGTTGGACCTCACCAGGGCTGCTCCAGGACACCAGGATTTGGGGACGTCCTTCATGTGCTCTTTGGCTGGTTTTTATGAATGACTCAAAAGTTACAGTAAAAATTTTTTAAATATATAAGACAAAATGTGAATGGTCAACTTGTAGCCAATTAAAAATCCCTCAAAAAACATCTCTGCACTTAACCCACACAAATCCCATAAATCAGGACACCTGTCTCTGGGTGCCAGCCCAGGTCATAAGGTCAATCTCAACGACACCTGCTCTAGGGCAGGGGCCATGTGTGTGACATGCTGTGCATGAACGAACCAACACCGGACACAGAACAGGCCATGATTCAACACCAGGACGTGGCTCAAACACTTTCACTTATTATTATTGCTTTGGCTTTGGATTATTTTATAATTGATTGTTTTGAGAGAGAGGAAGGGAGAGAAAGAAACATCAACCAGTTGCCTCCCATATGCACCCCAACCAGGGACTGAACCTGCAACCTAGGCACGTGCCCTGCCAGAACTGAACCGCAAACGCGCCGTTCGCAAAACTACTCTCCAACCGAGCCACGCGGCAAGGGCCTCAGACATTTTTAAAAGCTTCCCCTACAAATGGATAGAACTGAAATTCCTTGGTCTCGTATTCCTTGGACCCTTCATGTGCTCTTATAAGTAGGCATGCCTTCCCCTCTACTTACCTTCCTCGTCTACCAGGGTTTAGTGCTGTACCCACATACCTCCTCACCCCCAATTCTTTATACCTATCAAATTCCAACCACTATTTGGGACCCAGATCAAATCTCTCCTTTGGCAAGAAGACTTCTTGGACAACTCCAGGTCTTGTAACCTCTCCTTCCTCTGCAGACCTGCAGCGCTTAGTGCAGCACTGTTCAATAGAACTTTCCATGGGAACAGAAGTGTTCTTCACCTGTGCTATATATGTTTTTTATATAAAGTAGCTGATTTTTTGAACATCAGACAATGTCCCACTGTCTCTTTGAGCGCATGTTGCATTGTTCAGGTAAAGCATTTATCAAGATGCCTCAGAAAACTGCAAGGTCTGTAAACATAGTATCTTATTCCTCACAGCAACTTTCACTAAGTTTGCAACAAGTAAGTATTTGCTGATTTGTAAACCACTTCTGAGAGAACTGGAAGGTAAAAAGGTGCTGAACTCCATGTCTGAAGTGAGGGTCACTGTCTCCGCCCCATCTCACATCTGAATGTCACAATGTGCAGAGAGGCAAGGAGGAGCGAGCCACTTTCTGAAAACACGACCACTGATTCAGCCACAGGCGCTTTGGTTGAAGTGACATTCAGGTCACAACTGTTCTTCACCTACAAGTTTGCCTAAATAAACATCTCTTTCATTAGCAAACAGCTAAATTCTGATGCTAAATCACACCAACTAAAAAGTCAGTTACTTCCCAAGTTAGAGCACTCAGAAAAATAACCTAAGCAAACCCCATCAGTACTTCTGCCCTGTTTATGTATTCCCGATCTTGCATGGAGTCCCACAGCCCACGGTGGTACTTCACTGTCAGGTCTTCCTTACAACCTCGCTGACAGTTTCCCCAGCAGGGTCTGCACTATCTCTAAATCAAGACCAACTCCCTAAGCAAAAGAACACAATACCCAGAAGGTGTGCTACGGCCCTCTGCTGTCTTGGGCAAATGTCTTGTTCCCTTAGCCTCAATTTCCTTACCTACAAAATAGGGTTAAGTTTTTATAAACTGCCTACCTGTTGTGGGTCAAGTCCTAACTGGATATTTCTACATGGTTACTCTTCCCAAAAGAACTACGTATAAAAGATTCATAAATTTGCTAGTGACTAAGACCAGCCCTCCAACAGCTACAACGATTTTTTTTTATATGGCAGACTTCTTTCCCTACCCCACTATGCAAATGTCTGAGCATAAATTCTGCTAGCATTCCAGTCTGGCACAAGGAAATAGATGTGTTGACTCGGGGAACACAGGCGTATTTAATACATAGTAAAATAGAAAGTTGGCCAAATCAAGTTATAAGAGTCTAAAGGCACATATAACAGAACGCTATTCTGACTTATTCAGCCAATGCTTTATCAGCACAGCTAGCCAAAAAGTTACAAGCCATACACAAAACAAATATACCCTGTAATAGAACCAGCAGATGCACATTATACACATTTTTTAATTTTTTTTAAAATGTGTGCCAACATCATACACACGCTTGATATAACCCAGAGGGATATGCACTAAACATGGAAAACCCAACTGGGGTGACAGTTTGAATCTTGCTAACCTAAGCCCAACCACACACCCCAAACACAGGTGAAGTTTGCACCATGGCTTCCCCAAGGCCAGCCTGTCTTTGTTTCCCTCTCCTCTGCATTTACCCAAGATCTTGGCTCGGAGACAAAAAACTCCTACTCTCGATTGGTTCATTCTGTCCTATGCAATTAAGCAACACCACAATCCAGTAAACGCAAGGGCTCAATTATTTATCTTCTGGCCGAGTTTACCAGGTGTTTATAAAAGAACAATGTCAAGGAGAAAAGAGGCTTATTTCTCTCTCGAGCTGGCTTGATGGGGGAGGGGGGTATTTTGTTTTGTATTTTAGAAGGTGGTTGGAGAGAAGCACGGCTTAACCTAGCCTAGAAAAAGACGGGAGGGAATTTAGAAAGAGTATGTAAGACTGTCAATTTCCCTACAGGAAACTTGACTCTTACGCAATACTCCTACCCACAACCAACTAGGGGAGACTGTAGGGGGAAGACACCTATTCTCACCTCCAGAGGGGTACAGCTGGCTCCTAAAGGATCGAGAACAAGGCAAGGCCGCGGCATGGGGGTGGGGGACCTCTGTTCAACACCACCCCAACCTCCCCGTGACCTCCATCGGCTTGACAGTTGCTCCTGTGGCCGGAACGTCCCCGGAGCCCCAGGGAGCAGGAAGTCGGGGGGCTGTCCCTCACTCCTGCCACCCCCACCCTAGCGTGCTCTCGCCCCACGGACCTCCCCCTCGAGCCCATTCTCTCTTCCTCGTCGCCACCCCTTTCTCCGAAGAACGAAACTTCCTTCCAGCACCCCCTGTCTTTTCAGAGGCCCGCTCCTGTCATCCCCGGCAGTTGTCCCTTCAGAAGAACCCTCCGAGTCTTCTCGTATCATCCCTGAAGTTTCCTTGCACAACTTCCCCAAACAACACAGAAGCTCCCAGGCCCTCCGACTGCCCCCGGGATCCCCAGGCCTGGGAGCCGTCGGGACGGAGGGACGGCCCCACCCTTCACCCCCTTCACCTGTTTCTCGGGCTGAGGCCCGACCGGACGGGGTGCGCTTGCGCCGGGGTGCGGGCCGCGGGCTCCCTCAGGCCACAGGGTCTCTGCCAGCAGACGGGAGAGAGAGCGAGAGCGGAGCGGCGCTGCTCGTCAAGGATCCGGTTCGGGCTCACTCCCTCCGCTGCGACGACGGAACCCCAGACTCTCCCTCCCTGTCTACGCCGCCGCAGCTCCGGAAACCTTTGAATTACAGCCCCTCCAGCCAATCCCCGCCCAGCCCCAGCCTGGCCCCGACACTCCGTCCTGCATAATTCATGAGACGGCCAGTTTTCTCCTCCACCCAGAGGCCTTGGAGCTTGTACTGTACACCCCAAGCCCCACCAGCTGGCCAATGAGGAGAGCCTCTGGGAGAAAGGGCGGAGCCAACCGAGACTGAGAACGCCCCGTACTGGCTGTTCCGAAGGCTTAGCGGTCCTCCCTCCGCAGCAGCAGGGGAATTGCCGAGGTCTCGGCCCAGAAGCCCGGGGGGAGGGAGGAAAGATGACTGGAATGTCCTGCTAAAAACTCAGCTGAGTTCCTGGCAGTGCGTGACGTCAAGACACTTTAAATGCCCCGTTGCGGCTCTCTTTTGCTTGCTCTCTCTTTTTCCGGTTCTTGACAGCACGTGGCCGCGAGAGTGGGAGCTACTTACCACGTGGGAATCAGCCAGTTAGACAGTCCTGAGGTATCGCCAGATCCTCAGGGGGCCCAACACCTCAACTGGGTTTCTGGGGACAGCAAAAAGAACATGGGTGACTCCCGCCTGCTTTGAACTTCAGTTTCTGCGTGAGACGGGACACACACACCCGGAAATATGACGTGGAAATAGAGTAATTACTAGAGTGCGTGGGGAGAGGAGAGTGGATTTAACCCTGTCCTCCGTTCCGTCTCTTGAAACGTCAAACGCCAACTGCTCGCACATTGGCCAATTCACGAAAATGTAGAAGACAATATATACAAAAATTGATATGTATACACATTATTTTTATGCTTCTGAGTTGAAATGCTTGAAATTGTCCTTTTTTTCCTGGTCAACTTAGATCGCAAGTGTTACTGCATTGAAGCCAGTAATTTAGAGGAAATGTAGACATTTACCTTACATAATAGAGGATGTACTTTGCATAATGGAATGATTTGTATGTGTGTGTGTGCGCGCATACGCTGATATTATCAGGTTTTTTTAATAACAGCTATTAGTGCTTGTGTTCGTTGTGTTTAGTACCAAGGGGTATAAAGATGACATCTTCAAAGGGCTCATTATGTCATCGCCCAGATAATCCCTGATGACATTTTTTCAATGAAACTAACACACGTTGTGGTTAGAAAATTCAAAGAGTTCAGAAAAGTTGAAAATTAAACATGAAAATCTCACCCCTCCTTCCACCAGTTCTTCTCCCCAAGGATAGCTATTCTTATTAATTTCTGGTGAGAAAATCAATGACTCTTAACCTTTGGTGGGGGTGTGGTCCCAGATCCTTCTGGACTGTGCTGGAGACTACAGATTCTAGCCCTATAAATATCCAGCATGAGCCGTATATGCTCATGGTTCCCCAGATACCTGAAGCCCAGCTAAAGGCTCCAGATTTGGACCTTTGGACCACTTTATTTCTATCCAAGTGAGAGGTGAGAGCAGTGTACGGCAACTGGTAGGCTCACTGGCAATAGAATTGACCTCCTAATAGACTTGGCCCAGTGTGGAAATTGCTGTGTCTATCTGTAGTTTGTGTGTGTGTGTGTGTGTGTGTGTGTGTGTGTGTATTGCTGTGTCTACCTTTACCTTCACGCAGAACGAAGAATATCCCCACTTTCCACCTCACAAAACTGCTTCAGCTGTGCTATCCCATGCGGTTGACTGCCTCCCTAGTAACACAGGGTCTAATATTGGTCCAGTCATTTACTGCTTACGAAACCCTTACACGCTCATTACCTCCTTCTTTCTCACAATGGTTATGTGTAGCAGATAGGAGAGGCCATGTTATATGTTGATGGGAAACTAAGGCCAAAAATAGCATGACGATCTCAGGTCATGGAGATATTCAGAGGTAAACCAGGTGGCTTCAGAGCCAGGTTTTTTGAACCCCACATCCCATTGCTTTGTTCCGTCCACTCAAATGCTGCCCTCCTCCCCTGACTCCTTAGCAGCTGGCTTTCGATTCTCTCCTTGCCCTCCCCTGCATTCACATAGAGAATCTGCCCCGGAGCTTATCTGTTCCACCTACAAAACCCCTCTCCCGCCCAGCCACTGGCCTCTCTCCACATTCCACCAGTCTTCTTGACTTAAAGATGGCAGTTTCTTTTAGTTGAGCCAATGCGTTGCCCTGAACTCGCCTTTCCAGCCTCATCCCCTTCTCACACTCCTTAAGCTCCCACGCCGCCAAATTAATCATCCGCCTCCAATCTTACCTCTGCAATTGTATGCCATTGCAAATCTTCCTACCACCTGGAATCCCCTCTCTTTCCTCATTTCCTGCCAGAGAAACTCTTACTCATTCTTCAAAGCCTAGTTCCCATATTACTTCCTCTGGGCTTTCTGAGATTCTTCCGGGCAAAGTTAATCTCTGCAGCCGGACTCCCTTAGCAGGTCGTTTCCCCATCTAATACGGTATTCTCTTCCTCAGACTGTAATGTATCCATTAATTAACCAGTTCCTGATAAATAAAATTAATGATTAACATCTATTAAGTAACAGCCATGTTCCAGAAACTGAGCTAAGGTTTTTTTACACAGATTTCCTCACTGGGTCCTCGCCAGAACCTAGTGAAGTAGGGTACTATTATAATTTTCCTTTTCACCTGAGAAAACTGTAGCTGAGAAAGAGAAAGACGGGTCTAAGCTCCCACAGCTAGAAACAACAGGCAAACCCCGAGTGAGAATTGGGTCTGGCTGACTCCAAAGCCTGGACTCTCTGCCCACGTGATTGAAAGCATTTTCCAGCCCGCCCAGAACTCACCTAAGGCTGATTTAATTAAATAGTAATAAACGTGTTGAAGAATCATATTGGCAATAGCTAACACTTACAGAGCATTTTCTGTGTACTAGCCAGTACTCTTAAGTATGTTATATAACCCACGGAGCAGTTCATTTAATCCTTACAGTAATCCCAGGAGGAAGATACCATAATTTTACAGATGAAGGAAATGAGGCTTTACCCAAGATTAAGTGACTTCTCCTAGAACACAGAGCTGGTAAATGGCAGAGTCAAGATTCAAATCCAAGTGGTCTATTTCGAGATCCTGAAGAACTCCTCTTCCTTGACTAGATCTCCAAGCCTAACTTTCCTCTTGGATCCCCAAAGAAGAGTTTAAAGCAGGAGAAAAGGGGAGGCCCTCATCTCTGCCCATGAGGTGAATAAAGGCAGAGTGCAGAAGCCCAGTGAGTTTATGGTGGTTTATAAACATGTCTGCATATTCTTTGACACTTTTCCCATCTAAAGGTAAAGTCTAATTCCATTCCCTCAGTGGCTTGCTTCTAATAAATAAAATATAGTGGAAATGATGCTGCATGACTTCTGAGGTTAGGTCATAAAAGGCAATATAGCTTCCGATAGAAGCATTCCCTTTCCTCCTGTCTGAAGAACAATCCTCTCAAGACTTTCAAGATTAAGCTCTTTTCCTAGACTGCTTAAAACATCATTCATACTCTGTCATTCTGTTCCTTCAGTGGCTTCCATGAGGTTTAGGATAAAGGAGTTCTTTTCCTTATCCCCTTTAAGGCCCTACTTACGCCACCAACTTTCCTCCTGCCCACTAAATTCTAGCCATCCACTTCCCACTTCAGGGCCTTTGCATATGCTAATCTTGTTCCTTCACCAGCTTTGGCACGGCTAGTTTCTTCTTACACTTCTGGTCTCACCTGCTCAGAGAGGCCTTGTCCAACTACCCTCACCTATAGGTACTCCAGCCCCTTAATCTCTATCTGTATATGTCTTCTCTTTATCTCTCATCATAATTCTCATTTTATTGATCTGTTTACAGTCTGTTATCTGCCTTCCTCATTATACTGTCAGTTCCAAAGATAATGAATCTTACTAGTTCTGTGCTTCCTTGTCTCTCCAGTGCCTGGGGATAGGTTTCAATAAATACTTACCGAATGAATGGAAGTGCTCTTGCTTCTGCCCCTCCCCTTTCTGAGCTTTATCAATTCTCCTCTCCCCCTGGCCTTCTCCACTTATTCCCTTCTTTCTTGCGTACCTCAAAGATACTCCTTTCCTATCCTGACCTTCCAGTTACCCCCCTTCGCTATCATGGCTCCCGTGTCCTCACCCCCACTTGCTCCATCAAACTGGCTTCTGCTCTCTCCTCTCCATAACACAGGACTCTTGAAGGCCATCAGGACCTCTACTCCTCCAAGCTGATGTCTTCTCAGTCATTTTACTTAATTTTGCTGTAGGATCTGGCACTGTTGCTCATCCTTACCCCTAGATAGTCTTTCCTCCTTTGACCATCACAGTGGTCAATGGAACCAAACCACATTAGCTAGAAGGCTGATGGGAGCTGAAATGATACACCTTGGTTCGAATCCCGGCTCCCACACAGAATAAGCTGTGCAACTCTGGACAAGTTTTTTAACCTCTCCCAGCTTCAGCACCCTCATCTTCAAATACAGAATATAATTTTGACCTTGGTAAGTTTGCATTGAAGTGCTTTTGATTGGAAAATACTTTCAAGTTAACTGTGCGCGGCATGGCAGATAAGAACAAGGTCCTGCCAGGGTCCACTGCCCAGCAGCCCACACAGCAATGTAGCCTTGGGCCAATTGCTTAACCGCTGTGAGCTTCAGTTTTCTTCTCTGTGAAATAGAGAATATGAGACAATCTACCTCATAGGTCGTCATGAAGATTAAGTGAGATAACCAGCAAAGCACACAGTATTGCAACCCTCGACATATGTTGGCTTTTATTATCTCATGCAGAAAAACAAGGTGCGGAGAGGGGAGAACTTATTGAAAGGAAGCTGAGATCGCTCCCAAATCTGAATAAAGGGTCAAACATCCACACCCCCTGGAAGGCAATTGCAGGAATCTCATCAGAGAGAGTCCCTGGAAGGAACATCCCACTGAAACTCCGCCTTTCCTCTGTCATGACTTGACTCGCCAGCTAATAAAATTGGTCAGTCTCTGTGGTTGTTGGCTCGAAATTCAAAACGGCTGGCAGAGAAGGCTTCATTAGCTCAGGCAGGACCAGACATCCATCCTTGACAAAGCAGCTGTGGACAGGGATAGGGGTCTTGGTGGGTTCTCAGAGACAAAGCCTGGCAGGAGGAGGCAGGATCTTTTGTAAACAGAGGAGCAACCAATACGGATCCGAATTACCTGAGATGAGGTTTACGACAGAGCCCCGCACCCAGCAAGACACCGGCTCCCTCTCTGGCCATCCCAGCTCCCGTCCTCCCCTAACGGTGGGCATGCGCCTTGAATTCTAAATTCCTTGCTCTTCCTTTCCTTACTGCCCCTTTGGCTCTCACCTGTTCCAAGCACTTCAAGGATCACCTCTCCTCTGAGAACTTTTAGGCAGAGTCTTACTAGGCATAGATGATTATTTTCTCTCCTGGGTCTGCAACTTCCTCTGTAAAATGACTATTTTCTCATCGATAAAAAAGACCCCTTTCAGCCCTGCCCTGTGTGGCTCAGTTGGGTGGGTCAGGGCAGATGCTTAGGTTGTGGTTTCAGGCACATGTTTCTCTCTCATATTGATGTTTCTCTCCCTTTCTTTCCCCCTCCTTCCCTCTCTCTAAAAATCGGTAAACAAATAATTTTTTAAAAGACCCCTTCTATATCTTGCACTCCATAATTCTATTAAACTATTCTTTAGTCGCACCTTCAGTTTTCCCGCTTCTTTGTCATCCTGCATGCTGTTCCCTTTGCCTAAAGAAACGTCACATTCCACCGCTTTCGTTTAATTTACATGTGTTGAGTGCCTACTGTTTCCAGAGATATCTTTTGGGTCCTGCCTGGCTCCAGGCCTCCTTTCCTGGGAATTGCTCCTCCCCTCCCCCGTCATACACTGGAATGGGTCCCTTCAGCCATGTCTGTATGACACGATCTGGTCCTCCTGGCCATAGATTATGAAATCCAGGGTAAACATTAATGTTAACTGGCTTAATCAGATTCTCTCTGCCAGGAATTTAGAATTTGAAACTGAGAGGCACAGAGCCTGGGTTCCATTAATGTCGGCATCTTAGAGAGGGCCATCCATCAACTTCCTCCCAGAAGTCCCTGGAGACCCCCTGATTCCTACTCCTCCTTGCCTGGCTGCTCAGCAGTTCCTTGGAGTCGAGAGGATATCTTGGCTGCTTTCCAATATAAGTTTCTTTTTCGCCTTTGGCCAATGTCCTTTTCTTATACTTTCATCCAAATGATATTAACCAATACAATTGTATTTGAGATCCTATTAGGCTGTGGCAACACAAAAATCAAGTAAAAAAATAAATAAATCAGCCCAGCTGGTGTAGCTCAGAGGACTGAGCGCGGGCTGGGAACCAGAGGGTCCCAGTTTGATTCCCAGTCGGGGCACATGCCTGGGTTTCGGGCCAGGTCCCCAGTGAGGGCCATGTGAGAGGCAACCATACATTGCTTTCTCCCTCTTTCTCCCTCCCTTCTCCTCCCTCTGAAAATAAATAAATAAAATCTTAAAAAAAAAAATCAAGTAAGACATTATCTCTTCCCCGCAGCAAAATATATTTGAAATCCTACTCAGGTTTAGAATCACAACTTTTAAGCCCCTGTCCTTCCTTGAGTTTTTCCAGAGTCCCCAAGCAGGACTAAGCCCACCCCAGTGCATTACCGTTGCGTTTTGCGTTAGCGGCTCACAGTCCTCTGTTGGAGCTGTGTTGCACACCTGCCTCTCCCACTAATTACAAACCCCTTCAAATCAGGAGCTGGATTGTTGTCTTTTTAGTCTCGTGGCTCCTAGCACAGTATCACAAACAGATAACTCAGAAAGAACACCTGTCGTTTTGTCTGCCCAGCATCCTCTCCCCTTTCTACCCAGAACAGCAACCCAATTTTCCTTCAGGAGGTCAGCCTACTTTTTTATACTCAATCCCACAGTTCAGGGGGGTTCTGGAGGTGGCATATGGCCTAGACGTGGTCAGAGGCGGGGTGATCTGGGTATGCGACCGATCAGGGCCAATGAGCATCATAGCTGAGATTCTGGCTGGAAGGATTTGGAAAGAAACCCTCCTAATGGGGGCTGTTCAGCTATTAAACCAAAAACCTGCAGCTATCGGTGGTCACACGTGGGAGAAATCGGATTTTAAAGAAACAAACACAGTGGAAAAGAGAAGATAGGAAGAGATGAATTCTTAATGATATTGCATCAGAACTTGCGTCCCGACACCCCTAGACCTCTTATCAGGAACTTTTTCAATTACATTAATTTCTTCTGCATTTCTTTTCAGTTTTGGTTGTGTTTGTTTTGTTTTGTTTCTGCTGAGGCCAGTTGGAGGTGAGTGTATGTCACTTGCAATGGAAAAAGTCTTGTAACTAATTCATTAATATATTCATTCATTCAACAAATGTTTATTGACATAAAGTTCGATGGAAACCCTGAAAAAGGAGTGGTTAGTATGACGGCGGTGGGGGGGGGGGTGGAGGCGGGAAAGAGGTTGGTATAAGGGGGAGGCGGAGTCCCGGCCAGGGTGGCTCTGTTGGTTAGAGAGCCCTCCCACAGACGGGAAGGTGGCAGCTTCGATTCCTGATCCAGGTCCATGCCTGGGTTTCGGGTCAGGTCCCCAGTTGGGAGCATGTGAGAGACAATCACATAGTGATGTTTCTCTCCCTCTCTTTCTCCCTCCTTTCCCCTCTCTACAAATAAATAAATAAAATCTTTAAAAATAAATAAATAAATAAAACATATCAATGCCCAGGCTGGTGTGGCTCAGTGGATTAAGTGCTGGCCTGCGAACCAAAGGGTCGCTGGTTCAATTCCCAGTCAAGGCATATGCCTGGGTTGCAGGCCAGGCCCCCAGTAGGGGGTGCATGAGAGACAACCACACATTCACGTTTCTCTCCCTCTCTTCCTCTGTGTCTAAAAGTAAATAACTAGAATCTTTAAAAACTTATCAAAATTGGTGAATTTTTGTGTAGCCATTTTAATATTGAAGATGAAAGGAAATACACAACACTTTTGGCATGTTATGCTTTATTATTTCAAGAAAGGTAAAAATGCAAATAAAAAAATATTTGCACAGTGATGGAGAAGGTGCTGACCGAACGTGTCAAAAGTGGTTTTCGAAGTTTCAGGCTGGAGATTTCTTGCTGGACGATGCTCCACGGTTGGGCAGACCAGTTGAAGTTGATGGCGATCAAATTGAGACATTCATTGAGAACAATCAACATTACACCACGCGGGAGATAGCCAACATACTCAAAATACCCAAATCAATAAAGTTATTGGTGAAAATGAAAAGTGTGTCTTTTACAGAAAAAACCATACGCACTTTTGGTCAAGCGATATTTATTAGGAACACTCCTTCCCAAGTGATTCTGATGCCGGCAGAACCCGAATGACGGTTTGAGTCCATTGCTCTAGGAAATCCACAGCCTGCGGGAAGGATTCACTACGCGGTGTGGCTATGACCAGCATACAACGTGCGATGGAATCCTTTCTTTATGACATTCAGCCCGAGTCAGGACCACTGATTTTTCCCCTCCCTGAAGCTGCCTCCTCTAGGCCTATCACTCTGAAGTGTGTATTCGGGGGAAGCTCAGGCTAACTGGGCATGTCTGGAGGGCTAGTGCCCTGGGAGCTGGGATGTAGCCCCACGGTTACAGGATGCCTGGCTCAGAATCGAAGCTCCACCACTTACCAGCTCCATGGCCTTCCACAAGTCGCTCTGTTTCGTCATCTCTAGAATAGGGACGACAATGACACACCCCACACACGCCCTATGAGAGTGAAGCAAGTTTAAACCTAGTTTTCTCTTTTTCTCTGCCTCTCTTTCTCCCTCCCTGGTTCCCTCCTGTCCTCTGTAAGTCGTCCTGTGCACAACCGTCTTCGGAGAATACAATCCAACACAGATCCTTTTAGAAAAGCAGGTTTATTGGTCAGGCTGCTCACCAGGACACAGCAACATGAGACCCCCCAAAGCCCGCAGGGACCGGCGTCTGCCCCCAACTCGGGCCCCTTCAGCCCATCAGCACCTCGTCCCAATCCCGTCCTGCCTCAGTGGACCTGTCTCCAAACATTCACAAGAGAGAAAGGAACCAAGAAAGTGGGGAATGAGGGGGGAAAGGGAGCAAAGCTTTATATTGTAAAAAGGCTTGTGTTCCCAGGCTCCCTCTCTCTGCCCCTGAAAGCAAATGGCTGCAATTCTAAAAAGCAGAGCAGGGAGGATAAGGCACAGATGATGGGGAGTGGGCGGGGGGGGGGGGGGGGGGGGGGGGGAATCCTTCTGCCTCCTCTTAAGGGAACTTGTGGGCCATGGCACAAATGATTTGGCGAGAAAGGGGAGCTGTGCTTGCTTCTGACAGCCCCCTTCACTGGGGAGGAGCAGCAGGACGTTAGCATCCTAAGGAGAACCTGGGGGCAGCAACCCTGTCAGCCCTAAAGACTCAGGAGAGGAGCCCACCAGGGCAAGGAGGTCTTGGCCAATTTTGCAGCTCTTCTGCTAATCCTAGGGGAGGATCCTGAGCAGAGGCTGTCCGTGGCTCCATACACACTTCCCCTCCAGTTCTCAGCTTGGTGGCTTGGCCGTTAGCACTCTGCTCTCTTTCTAGCCATCCTCCCTCCTAACTCCCAGTTCTCTGCAGCAGCCAGGTGCTGCCCCGTTCTGGGACCCCAATTTTCTGGGCTTTGAGATGGACTGCCCCTGGGGCAGACCCCAGCTGAGCGAAGGGGTGAGGCTTCCGTCTCTTTTCTCGTTCTCATCATCCCTCCTTATCCGGAGATGGATAGGGAGAACCCAAGACAAGATTCTTGTTCTGTGCTTCTCACGCTGCTAATGAGGCAACTGCTCCTCTCTTCACCCATTTCCACCTTCTGCTATTCCCTGTTCTCCTTCCCAAGGCCACAGCCACGCGCTCCTGTCGCAGGTGCCTGGAGGTGCAAGTGCGCCCCTCTCCACACCCCCACACCCCGCCCCTCTCCCCAGGGCTCTGCTTGGTGCCAGCCTTCCTTGTCCAGCCTGTGCTAGACCCTCCTGCATGGCTTTTTCTCCCAAAAGCGGCTTTTCAAGTCCTTCCAGTAAGGGGCCTCCCATGTGGACAAAGGTCTTCTTCAGGATTCACTCTTTTCTATTACATTAATTTTGGCTTCGAAGCTTCCAGGGGTCAGGATAAGAAAGAAGAGCTCAGTGAGCAGGAATGACAGAGCTGGATGTGTGAGGGGAAGGTTGGGGGGGGGGCAGCCTGCCCCGAGGGGGGCCCGACTATGGAAATAACAGCATTTTCCCACAGGATCCCCAGCTTGCACAAAGAGAGCGTGGGCCGCCCCCCTCTGTTTCCACCCAGACTGCGCCCAAATTGGGGCTGGCCTTTGTGGAGGCTGCTTCCCTCTCTTGTCTTAACAGCTCTAAGACTTGAGGGGCGCTCCTTAAGGGGAAGGTGTTCTCAATTTAGAAGTATGTCAGCCCGTTTGGGGCCGAGAAAGAATGCAAAAGAGAAAGTTCAGGAGGAAAAGGAACCAGGGTGGGGGCCGGGCAAGGCGGGGCGGCGAGGCCTCCTGGGCAGAGCCCCGCTCCTCCCCCTCAGTCGCTGTCGCTCTTGTCCACCAGCACGGCGTCCGACTCCTCGGTGATCTCCAGCAGCGTGTGCACATCGGGGCTGCTCCCGCGCAGCAAATCGAGGGCCTCGCCCCGCTCCGCGCCGCCCTCCTCCTCGTCGTCGGCGCCCACCTCCACCATCTCTGTGGCCTTCAGCACCTCCACCTCGCCCTCGCGGATCTTCTTGACGTGGAAGGTGAAGGGCGGCACCTTGTACACCGCCGTCTTGGAGCGCGCATACACCACGTGGTCGGGAGTGAAGGACTTGCGCAGCTTTTCTCGCGAGGTCTTGAGCTTCTCCCGACGCTCGGTGGGAACGAGGCGCGTGCCCAGCTTGTTCATGCGCTTCTCCAGCGTGTGCCGCGTCTTCTCCAGGTTCTCCTTGGTCTTGAGGCGGGTCTTCTCCAGGTTCTCGCGGGTGCGCACCCTGGTCTTCTCCATCTTCTCCTTGGAGAAGGCCTTCTTGAAGTCATCCACGCGCCGCAGGCCGCTGCGCTTGATGCGCTCGGCGCGCGACTCCTCGATGACCTCCTCCACCTCCACCGCCTCGTCCGAGGACAGCTCGATCGCCGCGGCGTCCTCCTCGGGCCGCTCGCCCTCTCCCAGCTCGTCGCCCTCCTTCTCGGGCAGCGTATCCGACTCTTTCAGCGACTTGCTGATGCTCAGTTTGGCCGGTAATTTCACTTCGTCCTAAAGGGAAAGCAGAGCGGAAAAGATGAGGGCGTATTGAGCAGGGACTTGGGCGGACAACGAGCGAACCCGAGGCAGGGCGGTGATGCTGGGGAGTGCGTGGTACCCGTGAAATCGGCCTGAACGTGTTTGCCATTGTATCCTCAGCGCCTGGCACAGACACCTTATTTGCATCCCGCAAACGTGTCGAACGAATGATAACTCTGCAGACAGGGCGAGGAGGGAACAGGGCTTCGGGTCAGAGATTAACTGCATAGTGGTTAAACATCTCTGCGGCCCTCCAGCCCGGTCCTTGAGCCCTACACCCTCCCTTCTCACGTTAAACCACTGCTTGCCACGTGCGTCCCAAAGAACGCAACCTAACTTTGGAAATGCACAGAGCGCCCTCTGGTGCACGAAGTCACACATTGTCCGAGCCAGGCCTAAAAGCAAAGGGGTTTGCGAAACGTTCCTTCAGGTTGAGGGGTCGGGGAAGCGAGATGAACACGCAGCCAATATCAGGCGACCCCCCAAGTAGGGGAGCTTGAAGGCAAGGTAAAGAGAGTGCGTTTCCCAGACTTCAAACCACTTCAGAACAAGTCTTAGGGAAGAACTGTGGCCCATGCCCCACTCCTAGACCTCCTCATTGTTTGGTTCCACCCGTGCATTTCCCCCCTCTCCGACCGTGTAGAAATTCAGAGAAGAAAGAGGAAAAAACTGGCTGGCCTGTATTCTTCCCAGCACAAATATTAATTCTGGTTCGGACTTCCCTACTTCGGAATGGAAGGGAGGGATTACTTTTCCATTCTTGCCCCGCCCCTTCCCCTTCTTCGCCGCAGATCGGATCTCAAGGGGCCAAGAACAGGATGGTGGTCCCAGATTCCCTGAGATCCTGGAGCTCAGAGCCAGTTCTTCCCTCCTCCCTTGCAGGATCTAGCACCAGCACTGCTTTCCACTCCGGGAAGATTTTCCAAGACCCTGAGTCTGGGCCAAGTTTCAGAATCTCAGGGTCACCTTCCACAAGGTAAGGGGAGGCTGAGCACAGACAGGGACACAACCGGGAATGTAAACAGGGCCTCCTCATTGGCCCCGATGCTCTTTACAGACTTCAGATGAAGGAATGAGACACAGTTTCTAAAGGGTTTTCTGAGATTGTTTCCCAGTATTGTAAGGAAATCCCACCTGAGAAAAATGAGGCATCTTGAAGCCTGTATGATCCTATTAACCAAGGTCACCCCAATACATTTAATGCACAAAAAGAAGAGTGAGGCAATATGAGCTGAGCCCCCCCTCCCCACACACACACACTGGCCACTTGGTAGCTCTGCACCACCT